>CM074488.1:4076738-4092863 GCA_037389245.1 Oryzias sinensis
AAAACTGTTTAATAACACCAAGTCCAAAAACCAAGGAGCAGCATCTGCAACACAAAACACTCCAACTAGGGATGGCTCGTTTGACACAGACGCTTTGGTGTGCGTTTCACCTTCATGAAACAGAGTGGTTCGGCAAAATGTTTCGGGTCGTGTGTCAACCAGCGGAGATCACGTGGCTGATGACGTATGAAGCGCCAAATGCATCGTTTGGTCGAACGACGGTTCAGATGTCACTCGTGTTTGAACAGTTGGGCGCTATTCTCTGTAAATGCAAATGAATCCCGAACGTTTCCCGACAAGTTCTATTGTTTCCCCTGTTTTGGAATCAGCATCAGCTCATTGTCCTTTACCATGGCTCCTGGTAAAAATTGTACTGTGGCTCAGGATCGTTTCAACTCGATTTTTTCCCAATAAAACAATACACTATGAATGTTGTGTATAAATAATACTACAAGAAATGTATAATGGCAAAGTACTGCAGTATTATTGGAAATAACTCAATGGAAAAGTCAATGGGTTTTGCATTCAGAGGTCCTGGATGCAAATCCAATAGTACACGCTTCTTTTTTTTCTTCATGTGATGTGTATTTTGCTGTGTCAAGCACTTCTTACAGAAAACGTCACATGTTGTGCTGTTTTACATTGTTTTTTTTTATCATCATTAACAACATTGTTTTGTTTTACGTTTTTTCATCATCAATTCCACATTAAAGTGTTACAAGGAGCTTAGTTGAAGCATATGTCGATATATGTCCAGTGCGCCACCAGATGCCGCTGTTCTGTGTGGTTTCAAAGCCCTGAATGGTTGGTTCATTTTTTCGGCACAATTACATGAACGCCAAAGGAAGCTCATGGGGCTTCTATTCCCATCCCTAACTCCAAACAGAGACATAAAACAAGGTGACTTAAGGCAGACTACTCAATCACTAACAAGATGCAGCTGTGGACTCCAGCAGGAAGCACAGGTGAGTCGGCGGAGCATCAAGTAGAAACCACAGCAGACCATTCCAGAAAGCATGTTTAAACTACCTTAACTCTGGCTGAAATCCGCCTGAACTTGCTTACTCGGGATATGTCGGTTCCAGAAGACCGGATATGAGTTGGCGCAATTACGCTTGACTTGGTAACCCTGGGTTAATGCACGTGCATGTCAAGTACATATAGATAGATAGATAGATAGATAGATAGATAGATAGATAGATAGATAGATAGATAGATAGATAGATAGATAGATAGATAGATAGATAGATAGATAGATAGATAGGATAGGATAGATAGATAGGATAGATAGATAGTATTAGATAGATAGATAGATAGATAGATAGATAGATAGATAGATAGATAGATAGATAGATAGATAGATAGGACTTTATTGATTCGCGGAGGGAAATTAGGTTGTCACAGCAGCCAAAAATAAGAAAAATAGCAGTTGGAAGGTATGAAAAACAAAGTAGCAATGAGTAAGAATAAAAAATAGTAATAAAACAAGGTGGAAGTAAAAGTACAAGTCATAAATAACGGATTAAATAAGGCAATAAATAACAGCAGCGGTTTCAGCAGTCCTAGACCGTGTTGTTGAATAGTCTGACTGCTGTAGGGATGAAGGATCTCTGGTAACGTTCTTTTTTGCACTGGGGGTGCAGCAGTCTCTGGCTGAATGAGCTCCTCATGGTCCTCACCATTGCATATAGGGGGTGAGAGGGGTTGTTCCGGATGCTGCACAGCTTGGTCAGCATCCTCCTCTCACCTACAGAGTCCACTGAGTCCAGGGGACAGCCCAGGACAGAGACTTCACCAGCTTGTCCAGCTTCTTTTTGACCCTTTCATTCAATCCTCCACACCAGCAGACCACAGCATAGAAAGTTGCTGATGCAACGACAGTGTCATAGAAAAGGTCTTGAGTAGTGGCCTACACACACTAAAGGACCTCAGTCTCCTAAGGAGATGGAGGCGACTCTGGCCCTTCTTGTGCAGGACCCTTGCGTTATCTGACCAGTCCAGTTTATTGTTGATGTGAACGCCCAGATACTTGTACACATCCACCCTCTCGATGTCCAGTCCCTGAATGACCACTGGAGGAGACTGAGTAGCCTTTTTCCGGAAGTCGACCTCCATCTCCTTTGTTTTGGTTGCATTGATGTGAAGGTGATTGAGTTCACACCAGTCCACAAAGTCCTCGATCACCTTCTTATATTCCAGATCATTTCCCTCTGACAAACGTCCAACGCTGGCTGTGTCATTGAAGAACTTCTGGATATGGCAGCTGTTTGAGCCATGGTGGAAGTCTGATGTGTAGAGTGTGAAAGGAAAGGGAGAGAGCACTGTCCCTTGTGGAGCCCCACCTGGGCATTCTCAATGGATCGCCGATTTCCGGAGTCACCATGGAAACGCGTGGAGAAAAAAGAGACAGGAGGTTTTAATGACGGAGTATGAAGATTATATTTCGATCCAAAAAGGAATGCCGCTGCATCAGCAAAAGAAAGAGTTTCTGCTTGGATAAAAAGAACAGACAAAGTAAAACGCACGAGTTTCTATCTCATTTCTATTTTCGTTGTGAGGCATATATATACATAACTTATCCAACTTAAGCAAATTAATTCAGTTGGTATCAAGTAATTGAATTAAATGTATTCAATCTAATTTCTTACACCTATCCAAATCAATATTTAATACAACACAGATTTACATATTTATCTATCTAAATGTCATATTACTCCAATTCAATTAAATGTTTTTACATTTTATCTTAATTTATTGTACTTCTTGAACTCTCATGTGTCTAAGTTTGAGCCTGCAGATATTCTCATTTTTATAGCAATAAAATGAATGAAACAAAATAGATTTACAACACAGAGCATAATGTCATTTTACATTTTTCTGACTTTAACATTATATCACCTACTAGTAGGGGTGGTAAATAATCTCATCATCCTCTCCCTCCCTCTCAGTCATGTTGTAGAAAGAATTAAACATAACAGGACAAATAACTTGGCAAAAACAGTAAAACAGCTAAACAACTAAACACATTTGGTCAAAAACCCACACTTAAATTCAAATCCGTCCAGACAGGCAAAGGGAATGGTATCCCAAAATCCCTTGCGGTGCAGATCCAACAGCAGCAGAAAAGTTACACCTACTTAATTGAATTAATTTGTGCTATTTTCTAATTTGACTTAAAAATATAATAATTTATGTTAACTGAAGCAAATAATTAAGTTAGATTAATGTAAAAAAGTTTATCTTTCCAACATCCAAATGTTTCTATGGCAACCTCACATTGTAGGAAAGAAATCTTCGCTTTTCAGTTATTTCCATACATGCGTGTTCAGTAGTCGAGAGTGGTAAAGCAAACAAGGATTCAACCGGATGAAAATACACAAAGTGTATTTCCCTGACAATAGTTCTAGAGCACAGATTAAAACATTAATGCAGATATATCTGGGTTCCCAAGTTAAGACCTACTGACGCACAAGTTACATGCGAATTACTCGTAGATTCTCTTGAGAACAATGGAAAACTTTGAAAACAGTCCTTTTAACATGTGTTTGAATCTCCGCCTTCCGGAAAGATCATGGCCGCTGATCCTCCGCCCCTGGTCACTTTGATTCGTCGGTAGATGTCCTTCCTGCTCTCACTGGCCAATAGCTGGAATATCAGCCTCAGAGTTCGCACCTCCCGGCTTTAGGATGAGATCAGTTTCAACCTCCACATGAGAAAATGAATCTTCACACTTTCCCAGGGGAAGAACCTTCAATCCAGATGGTACCGATGTAGTCCATGGCATATTTATGGGACCTATGGAAAACTCCTAACTTTGCACAAAGAACATCCTATTTCTTCACAGGATACTGGCAGCATAAAGCATAAAGGAATGTCACAGGACTATAAGTCTTGATAGTTCAAAATGAGTTAACTTCTCACTAAAGATAAAGCTGTAACATAATGAAGAATAAGATATTAAAACATACATTTTCTATAACATAAAACTCTCATACAAATAAAATAAAATAAGTAAATAAAACAAGCAATAAGTAAATAAATCAACATGGACAAACTTCCAAACCACTTGGCAATTGGTCACAACAGAATGGCATTTCTCATTAGTTTCATCAAATTGCAAATGTCTTAGTCCACGTCTCAATGTCTCAGTACATCTTTCAAATGATTAAGTACAAGTAGCCTTCATTTAGCACAGATTCCAAGCGAATAGATCTTGTTGATCTAAACTGATTGTTTATTCTCAGTCTAATGGTTGTTCGCTCCAAAATGAGTCAGCATCATTTCATTGTGTAATTCATCACATGCACAATAGTCTGTTCAATTGTCAAAATCAGCCAAGAACAAAATATCATCAATATGATATATGAATCACTTGGAACATTTGATACATTTATTACAGCAATTGACAGTTTGGTGAAACTAGAACTTGACTAACGAAGGAGGAAGTCCCAGGCCAGTGAGGGGGCAACATGACTATGTGTGCTGCCATATCTGAGAATGGTGTGGCCACTCACATCACCAGTCTTGGGCCATGCAATACACAGAAGCTCCTCATCTTCTTTGATCGCCTTCATTTTGATTTGATCCCTGAAACTGAGAGAGGTCTCTTAGGGCCTCACCTACCACTATATGTTATTGTATGGGACAATGTGAATTTCCACCATAGCCCCGCTCATCAGGGCCTGGTTCACTACTCATCCAAGGATAGTCATAGTGTTCCTACCACCTTACTCTCCTTTTCTCAATCCTATTGAGGAGTTTTTCTCAGCTTGGAAGTGGAGAGTGTATGAGCATAGAGCTCAAGATCAGAGGTCCCTGCTCCATGCGATGGATTCTGTGTGTGAGGATATTACAGGAGATCAGTGTAGGGGATGGTTGCCACATGCACGCCGTTTCTTCCCTCGTTGCATCACAAGGGAGAAAATACACTGTGATGTGGACAAGAATCTGTGGCCAGACAGACAGCAGCGTGTGGATGGCCAGCAGGGTGAGGACGATGGCCAGGAGAGGGAGGGTGAGAACAGCGACCAGTGAAGAACTGTTAGTTGTGAAACTCAACCATTATTTAAAGGCACTGTAGGCTGCATATCATTTTCATTGTTTTTTGTTTGTGTTTAAATTATAAAGTATATAATGCTGTATATATTTTCTTTTTACTCTGATGTATGAAAGTTACTTCATGTGTGTGAATGATAATGGTTAGAATTTCCTTGGCAGTATGAGTGGTATGTCCTTGGCAGTATGAGCCTCTTCTTAAAAACCTCTACAGTCTCTGCGGCCCTGAGGCCCTCCGGCAGGCCGTTCCACAGGCGAGGGCCGTAATGATGGAACAAAGCCTCACCGTGTGTCTTGGTCCTCACCTTAGGGACAACTAAGAGGCCAGTGCCAGAGGACCTCAGGGTCCGCGAGGGGTCATATTTTAAAATAATATCATTTAAATAAGAAGGACGAAGACCATAAAAACATTTATAAACCATTAAAAGAACTTTAAAATCAATCCTGAAATGCACAGGGAGCCAATGCAGCGACTTTAAAATCGGTGTAATGTGTTCCCGCCCTCTGGTCCTCGTCAGAACTCGTGCCGCAGAGTTCTGCAATAGTTGTAGATTTGAGATTGACTTTTTGGGTAAACCAGAGAGCAGGGCATTACAGTAATCTAAACGACTAAAAATAAAAGCATGCATTAGCATCTCTGTGCTGGCAAGAGAGAGGAACGGGCGGACTCTATTTTATGTCTGTGAGACATATTTTATGTCTTACAGACATAAAATAGAATGCAGGACACTCTGCAGGTTCAAACTGTTAAACTTTTATTCCTCCGTTGCTCTCTGACATACTTCCAGTTCCAGTCATTCATCAACTACTTCTTCGTGCTCTTTCCACATCAGTCGCTTCATGCTCAACTTACCAGTACCCTCTACTGGTGACTTCTAACATTACATCTCCCCCATATAAGTAACAGTTCTTTAGAAAACTCTTGGTGGAACAAATAACTTCCTGGTGTAACTGTTATTTTAATATTAACTCATTTGCCTAATAAAAATTCTAGGCTTCATATTCTTACATGAAATTAAACATGCTTCCTTATTCTAGGCTTCAACTTATTACCTAAAATTAGAATTCTTCCTTTAACTTATTACCTTAGATTAACATTTTTCCTTTTCTCTTACCCTCCTTTTCTTTCAGAACAGGTCCAGCAAGAATGGCTTAACTAATTGAAACAGATGCTGAAATACCTCAACAAAGAAAGCATACATATTTCAGAGATTACTAATCTTCTCTACTAAAGTCCGAAATCACCAATCTAGTCTGACTGGGGCTTTGCTCACTCTGCCTGAGCGAGTGACGGTACCTTTCCCTGGGAAAGTTGTAAGAGTTTGTTGCTTTTCCCCTTCCTGCGTGTCTTCTAGAATGTGCTGGTTGGTGGTCTCACTGACAGGTTTAGGTGGTGATGGGATGAACTGCAGGTGTCGTCTGTTTCTTCTGTAGCGCTCTCCTTGTTTTGTTTCCACGAATTAGGACCTTGAAGTGGAGCTAGAACTGTGAACCACAGCAGACGTTGTCCATCCTTTCTGTCCGTCCAGTTTGGTGAGCACTGGGTCTCCCGGCTGCAGTGGACGTAAAAGTCTTACTCCATTTCTGCTATTGTAGTAGTGAGCTTGCTTTTGCTTGGCAGCTGCATCTGCCTGTCGGATATCCTCCTCTGTGGGCCATCCCGGTTTCAGGTTGTCCTGCAAGGTGGGTAGCGTTATTCTTATTTTACGGTCCATCAGCAGTTCCGCTGGACTAACACCTGTGGAGGAGGAAGGTGTGGCTCTGTGCGACATTAAGGCAAGAAGTGGGTCATCCTGACTCAAAATGGTTTTAGCTGTCTGAACTCCAGCTCAGCCTGACCATTACCCTGTGGGTAGTGAGGGCTTGACGTGACATGAACAAAGTCATATTCCTGACTAAACTCTCTCATCCCTGCAGAAACTAGCTGGGGTCCATTATCACTCATCAACACCTCCGGGATGCCAAAACGTGCAAATGTGGCTTTCAGCTTAGCTACAACCTGACTGCTGGTAGTTGTGGGCAGGTTCAGTATTTCAAGATATCTGGAGTAATAGTCTGATACCACTAATTAGTTTTTATTCCTAAACTCCAACAAATCTATGGCAACCTTTCGTCACGGCCTTGATGGGAGCTCACTAGGCATCAATGGCTCCTTTCTCTGCGAACATTTGTTTTCCCTACAGAATGCACACTGTTGCACAGTTGTCCCGATCTCCTCCGACATTCTGGGCCACCACACCGACTGATTAGCTCTTTCTCTGCATTTAACCAAGCCTTGATGTCCTTCATGTATTCTCCTCAATATAATCCCTCTCATTTCTGTGAGAACAACAATGCGCCTGCCTCTGATGACTAACCCATCGACCTCTGACAGTTCTCCTCTGACATGATAAAATTCCCTGATCAACTCTGGTACCATGTCAACATACTCAGGCCACCCATTTCTGATGAAACCTATGACTGCCTGTAGTTGACTGTCATTTTCTGTGTGTTGTCTTAACTCTGTCATCCTGTATGTCGTGGCTGGGACCTGACTCATGACGACCTCAATGTGTGTTGCCACATCTTCATGATGTGTTTATGTATTATGTTAATAATAATGTGTTCCACTAAGAGATTACTAAAACACTGTTACTTGAAGGGGGAGATGTAATGTTAGAAGTGACCGGTAGAGGGCACTGGTAAGTTGAGCATGAAGCAACTGATGTGGAAAGAGCACGAAGAAGTAGTTGATGAATGACTGGAACTGGAATGTATGTCAGAAAGCAACGGAGGAATAAAAGTTCATTATGTTTAGTATTTGTAATTTTCAAAATTAAGGTTTCAATTCAATTTTTGCATTGTAAAAATGTAGTGATATGAAATTGGTTTCTTGGCAAATTCTTTTTTTTTTAACTTGGTCTGTCCAACAGCTGAGAAAACAGATTAGAGCCGAAGGCGTTTTGTGTTGGACAGGTTTTACTATCACAAAAAGAGGTTATAGAACTTAGAGAAATCAGAGTGTAGATTTGTATAAACCCCTTTTTGTTGTATTATTTTATATTTATTAGTTACATTTAGTGTGTGTGGGGAGGGGGAGTGGAAGAATGTGTGTGTGTGGGGGGGAGAAAGTGGGGATTTGAATAAGTTATTATTTTAAGCTGTGTAACAATTATACCAGATCTGCTGGAAAGACAAATATTACATCAAAGGTGAAATTCTGACACGAAGATGAGCGAAAAATATCTGTCCATCAATACACTGTGGGTTAGGAGGAGGGATGACGCAGACAGGGAGCAGTGTGCACGTGCACGTGGGGGTGGAGATACATGCATGCTGCCAAAGTGAACCGTATGTTCATAAGGGGAACCAGATCCTCCCCAGCCCGACATGACAGACCAGGAGAGGGGAGGAGAGACCCCCAGGCCAGGAGCCCCCCCTGCATCGGGACCCAAGCAGCCCGGGAGGAGGGGATCGCCCAGCCAGGCGCAGAGAAGGCCCCCCTTCAGGGCCCCCCCCCCCGGCGCCCAAAGGCATAGGCGAACCCGGCGTCTGGGCCCCCCAGGCCACAGGACAGGAGCGCTTAGCCGTTCCAGGCGGCCTCCATGGGGGCCACTGGGCGCCAGACACCGAGACAAGGGCCAAGGTTTCTTGGCAAATTCTTCCAATGCCCTTTTGTAAGAAAATTTGTTTTTGAAAGTTGTGTTACTAGTTCGGATTTTAAAATAATATTCTGCGTGAAAACACCACGCCATTGAAAAATATCCTTGCCATTGTTATTGTTGTTGACTGTCTGATGTGTCTAAACTTTTGCATACTAAGGTTGATTGTTCTTGATATTTTCTGGAAGTGGTTTTCGAAAGTAAGGGAGGGGTCAAGAATCACTCCAAGATATTTAAGTTCTTGAACTAGTTTAGTGCGTCTTGGTTCCCCAATAATATTTGAGTTAGTGTATCGGTTCTGTTGTTTGGAGGATATCATGTATATGCTTTTTGGTGTTTAGAAGGAAACATGACATTGGGAGACAGTCTTGGACTTGTACCATTGCTGAGGTAAGAATACGGCCAGCTTCATGTCAGGTTTATGCAGGCATAAATACTACTATTACTATCATCTGCATACATTTGTATATGGATATTTTTGCTTACTTCTGGTTGATCATTAATGTATAATGAGGAGTTCCACCACTGATGGAACTCGATGGACCTCCAATCCTCTGCAGAGGGCACTGCCAAGACCTCCACCAGCCCGTCCAGATGGCAGTTTCTACTTCGGGATGATTGTGGCAAATGTTGAGACACCATGACGGCAACTGCTGCCTGTGGTCCTGTGAAAGACTCTAATGAAATAAAGCTATATGTAATCAATTATTTACTAGAAAATTATTGTTCTCAATAGTTCATTTGTTTTTAATATTGGGAATCTTTGCAGGAGATACATGTACTGAAGCTGGTTAGAATTAGGTTAAAAAAAGGTCTGTTTCAACAAACTTATTGATGCCCAAAATATGGAGATTTATCCTGATATCCTTAATTAATCAATATTTAATGTAATATTCATCCATCATCTTTACCCGTTTGATCCTGATTAAGTCACACGGTTTAAAGAAATGTATTCTTTATTAATGTACAATAATACTGATTCAGTAAAAACACATTTTTTTCTTTCTTGATAATTTACTTTTCAGTTATGTAAACTGATGATAACATATTTGATATTAAACAGAAAGTTTCAATTAATGTCTTGAAGGTAAAGAGGCTGATAGTTAGAAAAAAACACTGACAGCTGCAGTCGGAACAGTGACTTTCAGAGTAAACTATACCCATGTATATGATATTACTTTTGACACACTCAAGAATGAATGTTTTACTAAATATGAGTTATTTTCACAGTTCATTTTCCTACCCAAAAGTAAGATGCTTCAATCTCTGAGACACCGCCTTTGCTCCTTGTGCGTGCTGCCCATTTCATGACATCAACATGACATCAACACATGACTCATGACATCGAGTCGGCCTCGGCACCATGTCTGTGTTTTGAAAGTTGTTCTGCATTAATTTGGTTTTGGAAGATTTGTTGTTTTTTTAAAGATCATGTTTAGAAGACAAACAACATCCAAACCTTTGCAAGGAGGGACGTGCAGATTGTGCTTATAGTTACCTATAACTGCTAGCTCCACAGTGAAAGTGTGACTTGAGGAACCTACACTCATCAGATCTTGGTTAGGTAGACCATGTGACCATCACTAAAGGGTTTTATGGCCCATTTTCTTTCATACACGACAAAACTGTACGTTTGCATAAATTGAGGGTAAACTTTGTTTTTGGAGAAGCACATTTGCATGGAGAAGAACTCACAGTGGATGAAGCGGCACTTCTATGTGGAGCCCCGCCCACACCAAAAGCATATAAAAATGTTCATGTTAAGGGCGGAGTTCGACTTTAAGTTAACATTTTATCTGCTCCACTGTTTTAGAAACCTCCAACTCTAACCATTTACGACATTCATGTTTGGATCTATACTTCTCAGATCTATGAAATCTTTAAAGAGTTTCCTTTTTAGAAACAAGATCCAAATAATCAAACATCGTAATCAAAAAATACATGAATTACATGAGAAAAAAAAGTTTTAAGAAATCCTAAGCCAGATGGATGTTTCAGTCCTATTTCTTCATAAAATTTTCTCAATAAATAACTTCTTGAAAACAAATAAGAAAAAAAAACCCACACAGTTGCTTAAACAGAACATGAAAAGGAATTTTCTAACTTAAAAAAATATCGTATCCATGGTGACTACATTATTTTTGTATATAGAATTGAAAAGACTAGAATCCATTTGTTCTATGCTGTTCTATTCTGTAAAAGTTTGGAATGAATTTGCTTTCTGACAAACTCTTGGTTGCCATGGCGACTGGAACTTATTTTGGTTTAAAGAATCAGTTCTTATAATCTTCATTTTGTGCTCAGACTTCGCTGAAGACGGTACAAAAGTGACTTGAGAGATTTTTTTGCCGAGTTTTTGAAGGAAGTGATTCAGACCTGAAAGGTGAGTTTAGAGCTTTCTTCTTTTTTTACTTTTCTTTATGAACGCGTTCGTTTCTGTGCATTTAGCTCAGATAATGCTAGATACATTTTGTCGTTATCTTGATAATCTTAACTTTACATATCAGGTTGTACATCAATAAGTTCAAGAGCTTTTATTGATCGGTTTTTGCTAAACCTTTTTAAAGGACATGGCTGTAGAGAAGAAGGTGACGTTTGCCTTTTTATATCGATGAAAACAGTTGTTAAAAATGAGAAACATTTGCTCATTCTGGACTTTTCATCTGTTTTACATGCCAATCTTTCCAGATGTGTCCAGTTCCTCCTCATCTCCAGGACCACAACTACTGCAGAAGGCCACAGCAGAAGGTAAACAGACATCAGCTGTTGAGAAAAGAGCAGAAATGATGCTATATGTTACTAATCTAGTCCCAGAATCTCCATGTTATTGGTTGGATCTCACTGTAAGTTAGTGCATGTTAGATCTTTAGGATTTGTCTGTAAGACCAGCTGTGTTTGAATGACTGTAGGTTGAAAAGGTCCATGAAGATGATTGTCTCATTCCTCAGCACAGGTTTATGTAAATCAGGTTGTTTTTCTGCGTCTTGATTGGAAGCATCTCTGCTCTTTGACCTTCTCTAGTTCAATGTTCTGCTGGCAGTTGATCATGCAGACTTTTGTTTCTCTGCAGTTTGTCTGCAGTCTGTGTTTCACACGCTGACTTTGTGGCGTTTTCCTTCAACAATTAGAGGTCATGACATGAGAAGGCCTGTGTCCCACATTTCTGTCTTCTGTCTCAGTGTTTGTTGGTTGATGGCAGCTGGGAGTCCAAACTGTCCTCAAGCTGACTCATTTTTGATTCATCAGATCAAAAATGGACCATTTGTCTCAATTTCCAGAGATCCGATTGTTTAGACGAGATTCCCAGACCCTCTGACGTCCAGGCCTGTCTTTGGTGTTTCTCTGAGATCTTTGTGTTTGTGCTTCAGAGACGGTGGCAGCAGCAGGACAGCAGCTCAGGAAGTAGAGACGAACCCCCAGACAGACGGCCGCGTCTGACTGCCGCTGCTCCACAGCCAGATGTGAGCATTCCTGATGTTTGTGGAAGAGTTCCTATGCTTTAAAAAGAAACAGAACACACACCTCCACCTGCTGCAGGTGTGGTAGAGGTAAAGATGAAGGGTTTTCTGACTCCTCCTCTGTCTGTCAAAGGGTCCGCCTCCGGTCTTCCAGGCTCCTCCCCAACCATCTGACTCTGTTCCATGGGAGATTCAGGCGCTTCTTAATGGGTGGGGCTCTCCATTCAGCCCGGAGATGTAACACACACACACACACATACACACCTACACACAGACACACACAAACTGACTTTTTACATTATCCTTAATTTTCTTAAATAACTTCTGTTTTTCTGAGTCTTTTAGGAGAAGGAAGACGACATTTACCAGTAAGTCTTTTTACTTTTAGTCATTTAGGTTTTTCTTTAAACAAAAACTTGAAAAAAAATTGGAAAAAATCACAAAGAACAAAAAAAGTTTTCTCTCTTTAACCTAATTCAGTTTCTTTTAGAAGTTTTTTTTTAATGTATTTTATTTATTTATTTTATAGTTTTCCATATTTATTTCGATTTTATTTTTATAAAAGGTTTTAGTTTGTAAATTACCTTTCATTCTTAAAAAAGTAAGTATTTTTTTACTAGTTTATATTTTAGTTTCCTCCTTTTTCTCAATGTGAACTTTTCTTTTACAAAATAATAATGACTTTTTCAAACTATTTTTTCTCCAGTTTTTCCTTTTGAGCAGCAGAAACACAAACCTGTTTCTAGAAATCTGTAAGTTCACTTCTCTTTAACTTTTAGCAAACTTGTGCAAAATTAAATGACAAAAAGAACAAAACTGACCAATTCTTTTTTAAACTAATAGGATCTTCTTCAGGATGAAGGTGAGTCAAACTTGAATGATTTACACAGATTAATTACAGAATAACATCTCTGGTTTTTCAAATGTTTTATTTTTTGTTATTCAAATGACTAACATGAGCTTTTTTAACTATTTGTTGTTGTTTATGTTTACTCTTTGGAATGAGACTAACCGAGTCATGTAAGTAGAAAGACTCTTTATTTCAACCTTTTGATTGAAAATGTTTAGCTTTTATTTTGAAACGGTTTTGCTGTTATTGTGTTGATGATCATTAAGGAGATATTTTGTGATTTTTTTTTTCCTCGGTGTTGGTGAAGAGAACACCAACACTGAGCGTTAAAAGAGAAGCTGCAGAAATGACTTCATCTCAGAAACAAGCTGTAAGTACAGCAGCCTTTATTTTGAAATCCCTACAGACTAAAAAAAGCAGCAAGTTCCATGTTTCTAATGACTGAGAGTTTTGTTTCGGTCCCTAAAGGCCTCATCAGTCAGAGCCTGGATCCCAGTCATGGTGAGCTACAGTCTGTAGAACCGCCGTTCTATTTCTGCTTCAAGATTGTAAAACAGAGACGACTTTTCCTTTTCTAACTTGTTCTCCATTTTCACAGGTCTGAGGCTCCAGCAGAACAGAGCAGAGCAGCTGGAGTCTGATTGTGTTCAGAGGAGCAGCGTTCTTCAGGATGACCAGCATCTGTGTCTGGAAGTGGACTGTTCTAGTTCCTGTTGACAGCATCTTCATCATCCTCCTCCTTCATCCTTCACGCCGTCCTTCAGCTGTTCAAATTCAAACAGATCCAAAGGAAAGTAGCAGTAAAAACGCATTTTCAGCCCTAAAAAACACGGAGTTAAGCATCTGCTTCAGGTCAATGTTGGAAACTGAGAGTGAAGCAGGAGATCTTCCTTCACAGGAGGCTGAGTTTGGTGACAAACAGAACTTTGACTACAAACACATCTTAGTTTCAGATGCTTCATATACAAAGTAAAGATCTCTGCTTTCCAGCAGTTTTCTGACCACGAACGTCCTGAAACTGTGTGTTTGTCACAAAGCTTTCCTTCCAGCCCAGCAGATGGTGAGTTCCTCTCATTCATGGTTCTTTGCAGCTCCAGACCTTTCTCAGCCCTCAGTCTGGATCCACATGCTCCAACACAGCAAACCTGGACAAACATGTCAGCAGCACAAACCAAACGTCTCAGTGAAGGAATCAAATCATTACAGATGCATGTTTCTGTTTCCTGTAGGAGAGGCGGATCCTGTAAAGAAGTCACGGTGGGAGACAGGCTTATCACCACGACTTTACAAGATGAGGAGAGAAGATGCTGAGATGTTTGGAACCAACCCAAAGGAAACAAAACCCAAACACGGATGGACAGCCTCTTTCCGGATCTTCTGCAGCTTCAGCAATGACCAAAAATTAGGCAACTTTTACAAGTAAGAACCAACATTTTTCTGTGGAACACGACACCAAGACTCAGTGCTCTTTACAGGAAATGAAAGTTTTAAAAAAATGATGTTCATGTTTTCCAGGAGGCAAAGATCTGCACCTGTTGGAGTTCCTCAAACCACCACTAGGGGGACGTATGCAGCTGCCACGGGCAGAGGTTCCTCATGAGGACATGTCCTTCAGAGAACACGGAGTGTGGACGTCCTGTTCAATCTCCACGGCTTCCCCTGAAAGAACAACCAGGATGCTGACGAGAAGCGACGCCACGCAGCTCCATGATGACACCTTCAGCGCCTCAGAGCCGCTCTACTTTAGACAGACAGTGTTCCATCAACAGTTCTGAAGAACTCTTCTGGCTCAGAGGAACCACCACACTGCTGATCAGCAGATCCTCTTTTTGTACTGAAAGGACGTTTTCGGTTCTGTTTGGCTGTTTCAAACGAGTCAATAAAAAGCTGTAAAAATACGGTTTTTAGTGAAGTTTTCATTTTTCAATCTTCTGTCCAGCAGAGAGAAAAACAGTTTGAGTCAGTTTTACTTGAACTAGTTTGAAATGGACTTTTATTTTTTCTTAAAGTGTGTTTGAATACATTTTATTGATGTTAAAACTGTATCTTTAGTGTTTCTGCTGTTAGCTTTCAGTGCAGCTTCATGTTCTGCTCTGATTCTTTATTTAAAACTTTATGATGGAACAAACGCTTTAAAAATGTAAAAAATAAAATGTAAAAACTGTATTATAGTTAATTAGTTGATGTTTAATGCGATATTGATGTTACTATAATGTGTTTTTCAGTTTTATTGATATAAAGTGTATTTTTGTTTTGCTTCAATTGTGATCAATGTTTGCAATTTGAAAAAGAGCAGCCATTCCAACAGGTCTTTTATTTTGAAATCCAGTTTTTACAGACTACTGGCTTCCTGACTTGCATGAACTGGAATCACATGAAGTAGCTACACAACACATGAACACAATGTAACACAATGGGTCAAAGCGTCGTCTAAACAGCAGGTCCACCATTAAAATGTGTCATTTTTACATTCAGTTAATATTTAATAATAATTACTATCAGTTAGCAGATTAATTTACTAGTTTTCATTTCCCTATGTACTTTCATTCACTTCAGTCATTTTTGTGATACACTACAGTAAAAAGATGCCATTATTGAAAAGTAAAATATTTAGACTTAATATTTTATAACTTACGTTCAAAACAGATTTTTTTGTTTTTCAAAACAAAATAATTACTAAAAAAACTTCCTTGTATAAATATGTTCAATAATGTCTTAAACAAACAAAGTTTATAATTCATATACAACAGAAATCTTTTGTTTTTTCAAAATAAAATAATACTGAAAGTGCAGTCAATTCTAGAAATTGAACTAATTTAACATTGTTGCTTCTTTAACTTCAATAGAGCTGGATGGCTCAGTTTTCAATTCAATTTTATTTGTATTCTGGGTCTCTATGTGCCTTCAAAATACAAGCTTGTGTCAGGAAGGACATCTGGCATAAAACCTTTTTCAAATCACATGTGTATCAGTGGTTTCAGTTAAAGTTGATTCGCTGTGGCGACCTAACAGAATGAGCTGAAAGTTAAAAATTACCTTCAACACTACTGAAACAATTTTTCCAGAGAGTAACGACAGAGCAGAGAGGGGGTTGATGCAGCAGCAGATCTGAATCTGCTTT
>CM074488.1:4093363-4108575 GCA_037389245.1 Oryzias sinensis
CTCTGTCTGCAGTGGAGGAACTTGGTGAACTGCTGTGTGAAATGAGAAAAGAAAATGACAAATATTCCTGCAGTTATTAGATGAAAGATTCAACTGACAGAATGAAAAACGAGAAGAAGTGTGGTGCACGTGCAATCATCCTGATGTACATCAGTTTGTTTTCTTTTGATCCTTCTGAAACCACAGGAACATGTGAGAAAGCTGCTGAACTTATGCAGCTTAAAACATTGTGATGACACAAGGAACAGAAATATCTGATAATGTTAAAAAGAGAGTAAAGAGTAAAGGTTTTGTCATCTAACTTGAATCACTTGGTACTAGAAATGGGTTTTAATCATTGACTGTATATGAGAACTGGACTGAGTGACCCCTCCCCTTTTCTCATTCCAAATAGGACGTATTGGCTGGTCCCAAGAAGCCAAAATGGCCGATCCAACCAATCCAGCAAAATGGCTGAGCGTGGTGTTGAACCTTTTCCACGATTCATTTTTTTTTCTCCCTTTCCGACCGTGGTCAGAAGCTCGGGGGACCGACAGCGGATCCTCCTTCAAGCCACCGACCCATTTAGAAGGAAAAAAGAAAGAAAAAAAATTGGTCTGGATGGCAAATCAAGGTTTTCAAAATTGTGTGAAATATATTGTTGTTGTGATTGTAACCATTGTTATAGCGTGGCTTACCTGCCAGTACTGGTGCCCCCTGGGTATGAAAGTTGAACAATCCTTTCAACTGAGAGAACTGTAAGTCCACCCACTCATGTTTGCCCAAAAAGACAAATGGCTAAAGAAAACCCACTGAAAACCCAGAGAATACTACTACTATTTTTAACTTACAACTCTCAAAACTAAATTCTGTTACCTGTTTCTGTGTATCCTATAACGGTTGACGTTTTGGTTGCTTAAATGTCTAGTATTTATCCTCACAGATGGAGACCTAGCCATAAGCGAGAAGTGTGGCTGACTGAAACTGACCCTACTTACATAGACGCCATAGGGGTTCCTCGTGGAGTACCAGATGTATATAAATTAGTTAATCAGGTGGCTGCCAGCACATCCACATCCCCGTTCCACAACAGTGGGGGCAGACGATCCTGGCTCCAATGCCTTCTTAAAATGAGAAGATTGCAATTGTGCTGGCTCCTTTTTGAAAGTAAATGTAATATGCAAAAAGAGCTCCACTGTTGACAACACTGTTGTTGACACCCATTGTTAACATTAGCTACTTCCGCAAACAACGAGTGACGTCGTTCACCATTGAGTCTTCTTCTGCACATGCAGGTCACTTCTGGGTCATTTCACGGTCACACGGGAGATCACAAAAGTTCACATTTCATTGGAAATATGAACGGCCTTGCAAAAAAATCAGATTTTAAAAGAAAATCAGAATTGAGCATTAAGCCCTGTAGTGTGAACGTAGCCTTAGAGACGGCGAGAGAAGCTGCTATCCAACG
Organism: Oryzias sinensis; assembly: GCA_037389245.1. Taxonomy (NCBI): domain Eukaryota; kingdom Metazoa; phylum Chordata; class Actinopteri; order Beloniformes; family Adrianichthyidae; genus Oryzias; species Oryzias sinensis. The sequence goes on from CM074488.1 coordinate 4,094,811, forward strand.
GAGAACTGAAGAGGTGTGACAGTGAAGCAACTTGCATCTGAGGGTTCTGGTCTAACTAGTTGCATCCACTTATTTAGCAAGCCTGAATATGGTTAATATTTCAGAAAAATGCTCTATATTAGTCAAGGAGTCACATTTCACTTTTGCCAGACATCTGAGCGGCACATCAATTCCAGTCTCTGCAGATCGTGCAGAGACTGGAAGTTAGATATTAGGTTCAAAATAAAACCCCTGGGAAATTTTAAAATAAACACTCATCACAATGAACACTTCATTACTTCCTCACTACAGGTCTGACACTAAATTTATTTCTTTACCGTCATATTTTTTGATTAGAAATGCTTTTTTTTTTAAACTCTGCATCATTCAGTTTCCCAGTCTTCCATATTAAAACCTTCTCAATCACAGCAAAAGCCTGTGTTTAGAGCAGGGGTATCAAGCTCATTTTTACTGAGGGGCACATCAGCATAGTGGCTGTCGTCAAAGGGCCAAATATAACTTATACATGTCACTAAATGGAATGTAAAATAGATGAAACTACTCCTTAATGTGAAATAACTCATTATTTCTTTATTATAACTTTTAAATGACAATTAAAGTTGCATAGAAAACATGTTTGCTTGTTACTTTAGCATAAATCCTTTTACATTTGATTAGGGCTGGGCGATATGGCCTCCGATTTTATTTTATTTAATTCGATTTCCGATTTTTTCCCGATTTTTTTTTCCCCCCACCCTACTTAAGGAAAGCAATAAGTACAAACGGCAAACAAGTTCAAGCAAATGTTGCTTTTATTTAATCAAACCCAAGACAAATGTAACCCCCATTTCTGGTATGAATAATAAATAAATGAACACACTCTTGGAATCCAAGTTAAGTATAAAATTTTTCTTCTTACTCCCTTTTTGGACTAGTGTTTAAATAATTTTGTGTTATTTTATATAATTTTTTTCTTGTTTTGTCTAATTTTGCTATTCTAAACTTGTTTTCACTTATCCAAAATAAAAAGGTTACTTCCTTACTTAAAGTCCCAGCTGTGTTTAAGTCACACCTTGTAGTCTAGACTAAAAGGAGACAAACATTCACCTTGAGAGTAGCACCATTTTCTAAAGGATTAACAATACAGCTCATATCTGGGGTCTAAGGTTTTAATTAAATTAATAAACCCCATCTTCTCCACGGAGATGATGATGAAGCAGGTCAACCCCCCACGCGTGTCGCCGTGTGACACTAACGCTACGGAAGCTCTGGGGAGCCAAAAATGCGCCACATAAAAACTCGATTTAGTTATTTTTGAAATCGCCTGTAACAAAAAATTCGAATTAATTCATTTGATCGATTTATCGCCCAGGCCTACATTTGATTCTGTCAGGTTAGGTTGTATGGACAGCAGTGTTTAAGTGCTAATGTATAGGTGCCCAATCCCATATTTCAAGTCCGATTCCCCCTAGAATGAATAAATACACACCAATTTTTATTTTTTATTTTAAGAAATTAAAAACCTTTATGCTCTCGCGGCCACATAAAATGACATGGCGGGCCACATTTGGCCCCCGGGCCTTGAGTTTGACACATGGGGTTTAGAGGATCAGATGCAAAAGAAAGTTTTGGTGTGAATCCCTATCTTGAACAAGAGTCTCATTAGGTACAGCTGTTAGGAGCTGGAGGTGTAAGAGCCACAAGGCAGGAAATTAAGCAGAAACATAAACATTTAATAAATAAACCTGAACAGGAAAAAAACCATGGAGAAACAAAAAGAGGGAAAAGCAAATGACCTGACAAGGTAGAACTGAAAACCAGACACTTCTACTCACTGAAGACAATTAACCCTTGTGCTATCTTAGATGACCCCACCCTTACATTGACGTGTTCTCCCTACCATGACAAAGGTGGATAAAGGTGGAAAGATTTCATGTAATCCATGGACACCAGTGAAGATCACAAATCATTGAAGAAAGAAGGTACAAAACACTGTCTAGTGGGTCTAGACCAGTGTTTTTCAACCTTTTCTGAGCCACGGCACACTTTAACCTTAAAAAAAATCCCGCGGCACACCAGCATCCAAAAATGAAAAAAAAAGGAGAAACTCATAGTCTGTATTGATCTACAGTCCCTCCATGATCTCACGTGCATTTTTGTGATAATTATTGCAGAAAAATCTGGAAGCTACAGTTGTTTTTCTAAAAGATGCGATAAAAGTTAAGTTAGAAGATTTAAGTTTGAAGCGTGTTCGTTGGTTTCAAGACATTTAACAACAGATCTCCTTGTGCGCTGTCACTCTCACAACCCAATGCATCATGGGAGATGGAGTGGATTAAACGGCCGGCGTAGATCGCGTCTCTGAGCTTCATTGTTTTGTTCACTTGTTCCACGGTCTGATACCGGATTCTGTGGAAAGCTACACCGCTAAAGATGAGCTTTAGCTGGTATTTTTGTTAGAACTGAGCAACTTTATGAGCTAAATCGGGACAAGGAAGTGAAGACTTTAACCACTTCTGATTGGTCAGACTGATGACATGTGATTAAGCCCCCCAAGAATGATTGGTGGAGACAGTTAAAGGGGCGCGACTTTTCCAAAATACAGCCGGAGCTGCAGCTGAATCGCGGTGCCGTCATTCTTATCAAAATGTCTTTAATAAAATAAAATAAACGCAAAGAAAAAGTATTTTACGATCTTTTATATTCCTAACTCCTCAGTTTTTTATCAGGGCCTGTTTGGATTAACACAGAGCTGAAATCCTGGAGATGGGAAATGTTTTTAGATCAGTTAATGAGGGCAATTTCCCACGGCACACTTGACCATCTCCCACGGCACACTAGTGTGCCGCGGCACACTGGTTGAAAAACACTGGTCTAGATGACCCAACTCCCAATGTTAAAGTGCCTAGGTTAGCACAAGGGTTAACAGAAAAGAAGACAGCTGTCGATAAAAACAACATGAACCAGGGGTGACTGATAGAAAACAGAACATGACCAAAAACATCACTGAAAAACTGAGCTAAACTGCAGAATCCTTTGCCCCTCTCTTATTTGGGTCCTTGGAGGGTAATTAAGAAAAGCGGCTGCATCTTAAGGGGAGCACAGGTGTGTCTCACAGTTACTTTAAGGCTCTTGCAGCCACTGAATTTCATAAAAATGAAACTTACGATTGTCATGTACAGTAAACCCTTGTTTTTCGCGGGGGTTACGTTCCAAAAAGAACCCGTGATAGGCAAAATCCGTGAAGTAGAAACCTTTGTTTTTTCTTACAATTAATATACAATTAAATACATTATTATACATTGCAAAGAAAGAACAAACCGTTTTACAGGCTTAAGCATTTAAGCACTTTTTTTAACAAATAACTTCTGTACTGTACTGTCAAATAAAAATAATTTTAATCATCGATGTGAACAGAAGGCTTCAAATCGCGGAGATTAGCCCCGCCCGAGTAATTGGATTAAACGGGAGAAAATGTAAAATGATTATGAAGAAATACAAATTACAGTGGGACAAATAGTGACTCAGGTGTATTTCACTGCTCTTCAGACTGAGCCGCTGCATCCTGACTCCGCACTGCAGTGTTTTCTCCTTTTGAACCCCGCGGTGCAGCTGTGTTTGTTCGGGGGAGGAACATAGTGATAGGCAGTTGTTGTCGCTCTTTTTTCTATGGGTTTTAGAGAAACTTGAAATTGCAAGAGAATTTGCACGTACGTGTTGTAAATTTGGCGAGCTGTTTTACGTATGTGTACATATTAAACTGCAACGTTATTGACGCACAGGTAGAGAAGAAGCGGAGTGACTTTTTTAGCCAATCAGAATGCAAAACACAATGCACCATGCAAATCCGTGAAGTAGCGAAACCGTGAAAAGTAAACCGCGTTATAGCAAGGGATCACTGTACTTGTATTGAAAAGTATTTGTTGGCAATATAAGGTGCATCTCATGCACCTACTTTATAAATATTCACTCCAACCTGTCACTCAAAGCATTCCCGTAGAAAAAATGTGCATGAATAATAGTCTTCACAATTCAAGAGTGCGTATCTAAATTATAGTAAGGTATGGACCATTACAACTATGCCCTAACAGTAGTGTGTCCCTCTCAGCAACCCCTTAATTGGAACAAGGTATAGGGAGAAACAGGAAACAAATGCTTTGGCCAAACGCCCTGTGAGTCTTCAAAAGGTTTCAACCTATCACCTTTTATTTCTTCAAGTTTATCGTTGGCGATGCTGCCATACTTAATACCCGATAACACAGGCTTGCATAAAAACTGTACCATAACACAGAGAACTGTCAGCTCCTGAACAAAATGGATACAATTTAACATTAACAGACATACAATAACTGTTTTTTGGTTTGTTTGTTTTTTTTTTTAAGAAAAGAAAAGTCATTTAAATTTCATGTTTTGGTAGAACAGAAACAAATGTACTCTTTTAAACTAGTTCAGGTCAGCATAAAAGGCTCTACAGGCCCTGGACTGGACAGTAGTAGAACAAACCAAACCAGTCAGTAGCCCCTCCCACCTGAGATGGGGCACAAGATAGAAGATCAGTGTCAGTGTCTTTTGTCCGATGTCAACACAGAGCAGATAGTTCTGGGACAGGAAGTTAAATACTAAGTTCAAAAAGCTGTGTTTCACATGCCACTGGTTGGCAGGTTTTATGTTACTCTCATTTGTATAGGCCTGTATATGTACGTATATATGTATATACTTGGTTCTTACTTATTTAATCTTCTACGACTGTACAGTTTTAAAGCTGTTTTTTATATGTATGTGAGTTTCTATAAAAAATTGAAAATCTTTAAATAAAGTGTTCAAAAAAAAAAATACTAAGTTCAAAATGAAACACGCCTTTGTGACATCACGGCGGAAGGATCAGTCACACCAGAATCTGTCGTCCCCTCTTCACTTATCCTAGCCCCTATTCAGTGGGATATGATGACAGAATTTTCTGACATAAACGCTACAGAGGCTCCACCACCGTCCTGTCCGGCTGCTAGGTATACATTCCACGGTCCCATCGGAAGCGGGTTCTCCACCTAGTGCAGGACTTGCCTTCAGCCAGACATCCAGGTATGGCTAGCACACGTTCTTTAACAGCACATTCTTTCTGGTGGCGCACACTGCAGGCAGACGTGGCCCAGTACGTGACCTGCTGTACATCCTGCCAAATGGCCAAGTCTCCTCGAAAGCTTCCAGCCTGTCTCCTACATCCACTGTCCATACCTCAAAGTCCCTGGTCTCACATTGCAGTGGATTTTATCACTGATCTGCCCCGTTCGAGAGGTAACACCACCATCCTCTATGTTGTTGACCCCTTTTCTAAGGTGTGTCAGTTGATCCCTCTGCCTAAGTAGCCCACAGCTCTGGAAACGGCAGTAAACGCATCGACAATGTATTCCGGCATTATGGTCTTCCGGAGGACATCGTGTCGGACCATGGTCACCAGTTGACCTCACCTGTGTGGCGAGAAATGTGTAAGGGTCTGGGCATTAACCTGAGTCTCACCTACAGCCACCATGCACAGAAATGGTGGCCAAATGGTCAAATGGCCAAGTGGAACACCTGAACCAAGAGATCACACGCTTCCTCAGAACCTACTGTTGTCAGCATCAAAAGGACTGGAGTCAATTCCTGGTTTGGTTCTGAATATTCCCAGAAATCATTGAAGAAGGCAACCACGGGATCCCTCCCTGATCAGCGACTTCCAATTATGCCACCCCGACAGACGAGCACTCCGACCTTGGCGTCGGAGGGCACCTTGCTTTCCTCAGGGATTATTAAAGACCTATTCTATTTCTATTCTATTCCGGAGCCAGAAGTCAGAGCTCTATCACCAGCGGGAACTATCTCCAGAGTACTATATGCACTACATCTCCCAGCAACCCCAGTGTGCTCTCATTCACTCAATCACTCACAGTCTACTTAAGCACTGTACTGAGCCACACTCAGGGTGAAGTATGGTTTGTGCCACTCTGCCTTCCTTACCGAGTGTTATATTTGAACATGATCTTATGTTTTCTTACCCAGTTTCTGACTCTGTTTGCCTGCCTCTCGCCTGGATCATGACTACCCTGTCTCTCCTCTGATGATCTTATGCCTATTATTTACCACTGCCTGCCTGACCTTGATAAACCTTCTGCATTTGGATCCAGGTTCTTGAACCCCCAAATCCTTAAAGCAACAGTAAGCTAATAACACAAAATATCATTAATGATTCCAGTATTCTGGGGATAAAAGCTGGTGGATATGTGTTTTGTTACATGATTTTGCTGCCATTTTCAGACTTAGAGCCCCTGCCTGTTTAAAACTTCTTCCTTCTTTATCCAGTGTGTGTGTCCGAACACACCTGTGTGTGAGGAAAGCAACTGTGTGATGTTTTACATTGTTGCAGTTCATCACTACTTAAAACTTAGGTCCTCAGTTCAGTAGGTTGCTGATGTGAGATAGAGGTAAAACATGTGAACCTTGGTTGTGGCTTCTCACTCTCTTCCTGTCATGAATCTGTTCATCTGCAGGTTATTGTACAGCCTGCAGGGATCATTTCTCACTGTGGAGAACGTCTTTATAGCAGCTACAGAAGTAAGAGGCTGAATGATCCATTGTAACTTTATTGATCTTCAATTCACATCCAGTCTGGGTTTTTTCAGCTGTGAAATCATCTTTTTGAGGATGATCGTACCGTTTATCTGTTGCACCACTACTTTTTTTTAGATCGAGAATTATTCTGAATTCTTTTTCTTTCTTCTGGTACCAGTACACATAATCATCTTTAAACTGCTTTGTTATTTCACAGCTGAAAGAGACACTTTCACCAACCCTTCTGGTCAATGTTAAATCATCCTGAATCAGCTCTGCTGCCATGGCAACCAGTGCTGCAGAGACACAGACAGACAGGTGAAGGTCAGGATGACAGTGTTTGTTCCAGGTAGACCTGGTTGGCTCCTGATTGGCTGCAAACACTCACCTGAACACAGACAGCACAGAGCAGCAGCTGGGAGGAAAAGCATTTTGTTCAGCCGTGTTTCCTCTGCTCAACCTGAAGAGAAGTGGTGTTCTGATGCAGCTGAGGACAAAGAAGGACCTGAGAGCTGTGAGATCAGAGCAGGAGCACGTTCTTTGTGATAGCTCCTCCAAGCTCCCATCAGCCCCTGCAGCTCACAGAGAAGACGGTTGCTGCTGAATGACAGCTGTGTTGTTTCATTGAACTGAAGTCAATCTGACAGCAGATGAAGAGAATCTGGGTCACATGATGCACAAACGCTCAAACACATTCATGTTTCAAAAAGAAATATTAACTCAATGCTGGACTTACAAATAAACTCCCGATAAGAGTAAACGTTTTGTTACGTCGTCACATTGATTTCAGGAAGCCACCCATCTTTGTCATCTGAATTCAAAAGTGTTTTTTATTTTGCTCTTTTTATATCTGTGCTGGAAATCCTTTTGGATATGTTGTAGTTTCTGATTCATTTGTTTTACAAAGCATGTTATGCTTACCCATAGGTTTTGGGGGTAAAATACAAAGATTCTAAGTTTGATTGTAGTCTTCAAAAGGCTTTTAATTGTGACAACAAGTTTATAATACATTGATTTTAGCAATGATTATAGTTCAAATGACCATTGCCTCTTCTGTTGCCTCTTGGCAGGAGGGCAGGTCTACGTACATTATTCCATTACGTCCTGCATTATCAACACTTTTATACAAATTTAATACTAAACAGTCAAATTATTTTATGTAAGGCAAACATTTTGCGTGTAGGACCAAAGTGCTAATGTGTACATCAGATGACGAGTCATATTTTATTTTTTTATAATCAGATTCTTTAAAAAATTTATGATAATAAAAATTAAAAATCTAGACAAAATCTCCACTAACGTTATATCAAAAATTAATAACGAGGACACATATTTCCCCTTTAAAATACAGAGCAAATTTATATTAACATTATTGATAAATATGTTTTTAATATTTTTAATATTTTTAAAACTGAAAATATTTAACTTGGACTTAAATGTTTATTTAGCAAATAAATATTTATTTATACAAAGCTTAAATCTTTAGAAAATAAGTATTCAGGTGAGATCTAAATCTTTTTATTTTACGAACCTAATGCTTAATTTAAAAAACGAAATATTTCATTTACAAACTAAAAATTACATTTCTAAACTAAATATATAATTACAAAAAAAAATTAACTTTAAACTAAATATTTAGCTTGCTAACTAAAAATTTTGCTAGTAAATGTAACATTCATAAATACATAAATTAAAATGTAAAGACATGCATTTGAAAATGAAACCTGTTTTTTTCTCCTAAAACAGGCTGGATAGCCAAAAATGTTGCTGTTAATATTTGACTCTGCAACTTTACAGACGGCACCCCATAGTCTTTATCTAATGCATCAGGTGCAAAAAGACCCAACTTCACACACAAAATGCTCGCTTGTGTCACAGAAAACAGCGCACAAGTCGGGTGAGAACAATATCAGACCATCTGCAAGGGCTGCTATCTGATTCTCTCTATTGTATTTTTTATTTATTTTAGCAATAGTGCTTTCTAAATTCTTATTTAAGCACTGTTATTTGTGCCTGCTATTTATGTTACAAAAACGCTTAGTTATTACCCTGCTGATCTCACTGTAATTAAAAAGCACATGGAAACTAAGGGTAATCGTGCAATTTTGTGTTCTTTATTATGGATTTTGTCAATCAGATTTCAACAATGTCACGAAGAAAAGGCTAAAGGTTATAAGAACACATATGCATGACTGCAATGTCCTCACTATGAGAGCTATTTTTGAAATCTAAGGGTCAGACAACAAACCAGTTGCTTGTTTGCAAAAGCAGCAGTGATGATGTTCTCCTAAGGATCAGTGACCCTTTGGATGGTGTGGAGTGGGGGCGTTCATTTACATTTACTGGCCACTTTATTAAGTACAACTTGTTAGTTTACTATGCCTAAATGCATAAATGCATTGAGTTGCTGCAATGTGATTGGCTGATTAGAAATTTGTGTAAACAAGCAGGTGGACAGGTCTGCTTAATGAAACGGGGCTGAGAATGTATTCTGGCAATAACTCTCATGAAGAATAAAACTATCTTCTAGACGACTATTTGAATTTGTATTTATTTTTTTAAATCAGAGACATATCATAAAAATAGTTAATATTTGTTTATAGAGTGTTATCATTGGTCATTGAGGCTCCATAATGTCAGTATTACTAACAGGTCTAATAAGTGATCAAATAAAATGTGTAAAAACCCAAAATATAAGTCTGTAAGGTTAGGGGTTAAATAGAAGCTGTTAGAATAAAAACCACTATGCTGCAGTCATGCAACATCTGTGTCCGCACGACTCTCCGTTAATGCAGTATTTCCTGTTTTAAAAACCACCGAGAGTAAATTCATATCTGCTGCTGTTCACACTCATCAAGCCCTCACTCTTTCTGCTTCATGGAAACTCTTTTCTACTGAGAATGCCACATGCAAAGAAAGCAGATGAGTCCACCTGCAGTTGATGTTCCAGTAACAAGTTTCCAAGTCTTAACCCTTCAATAACGCAATGTTTCAGTTACAGAGAGAAATTGTTTTCTTTTTAATGTCAAATGTTTAATGTTCTAGTGTTTTAATGTTTTACTGTTCTAATGTTGAATATGCTTGTAAATTTTTATTTACTGCCTCTTTGACAAAACTCACTTACAAACGAGGAATGAATTCTCAATGGGGAATATCCTGGTTAAATATAGATTAATAACAAATAACAGAGCGGAGGTTTAGAAAAAACTCCTGTCATGATATCAGACTCTTCATTGAAACATAATTACTGCTGTAACAATGAATATATTTCAGTTCAAATTGTCACAAAATAGAAAAAAAATTAAAAAAGAGCATAAACAAACTAAACTTTAACAAAATATTAGAACTAGAAAAAAAAACTAACCAGTCTCAAAGTTCAAAAGAAAATGAAATATTTTTATCAAAATGTTTAAATCTAAAATCTCTTCATTGCATGCAACAATAACTTTCAGGTTTAAACTTTGATATATATTTTTTTTCATTCATGTAAAAAAAAAATTTCGATAAAATAAAATATATTTGGAGTTTAAAAAACTTTTAGTGTTTTGGAGGAAGGCAGCCGTGAAAAGTAAATCGTGTTCCCCGTCGGACCGTCACAGTGTGACACTAGCGGAAGTAAACAAACCCCGTAGCAGTGTGGACTCCTTTCAAGAAAAAGCTGTTTTAGCTCGTTTTCCCGGCGTATGTGTGCATATAAGCAGCGATGTCTTCAGTTCAGTCTCTGAGAGAGTTTATCAGCGAGCGACTCACTGCTGCTGCTGAAGAAATCTTCAGACAGTTTGAAAAGACCATCGTCCAGTATGAGGAAGAGATGGATCGTCAGCGCAGACTGCTGGATTACAGCAGCTGGAAAAGAAACACAAACAACATAGCAGGTACGAACGCCAGATAGACTTTTGAGTTTTACAATACAGCTCATTCACAAACGTAAGTTTTGAACCTCCATTTGTTATTTTTTGGACGTCCTCCGCTAGGAGGGTACTTTACTGAAATGAGGGAGTTCTGGTTCTGTCAAGATAAAACTGTTCTGTTGCTGTTTTTTAAGGAATTTTAGGTTGGGGCTGTAAAGACTATGCAGACTCTCATCATTTAATCAGTAAACCTGGATGTTGAATTCATAGAATTCGTAAGTGAGTGGACTGAGGCAGACAGGACAGCAGGGGCCTCTGGTGAGACCTTCTGAGCAAAGCTGGAGTGAATGTGGTCAACAACAACAAAAGAAAAAGTCATCAACAAATTAGGAGTGGAGAATGAAAACACCTGTTTTTTTATCACTGATAATTATCCTCATGAAACTAGGATAGAGGAGTCTGGATAGGATTATATGGAGGTGGAGGAGTCACTCCAGCAACCCTTTATGGGAGTAGATGAAATATATAAAAAGAGTCATGATTACATACACCATCAGGTTTCTCCATTTAAGAACCATAAAAGAGATAAGTAGTGTAAAGCTAAAGTTCATCAACACTTTTCTATACGTTTTTATAATACTGTTTATACCCAAAATTAAACAAATGGATTTTATCAATATTTGAAAATACTATTTGAACTGAGAGTTATTTTACTCTAAACCTTCTGAATTGATCGTACAAATAACCAAGTGTCATCATAGCCACAACACACATGATGACACCCCCTGGGGGAGGATCCCTCCTTCATGTGGACACCCGAGGTTTCTTCTTTTTTTTCTAGAATCCGGTTTATTTAGAAGTTTTTCCTAACCGTGACGGTGGGTCAAAGGGCAGAGATCCCCAGTTTAGTTTAGTCTGTTTAGTTAGTTCAGTTAAGAATCTTCCTATTGAATTCTATGTATTCATGATCCTTTTGATTTTATGTTTAATTTACAATTAATGGTACGAAGCCCATCGAGACGACTCTTATGATTTTGGGCTATCCAAATAAAATTGAATTGAATTGAATTGAAAATATTATCAGTCCATTATTCCAGTCCAATGTGTGGAAACACTTTGATTTTAGCAAAGAAATGTGACCATATAGTGTGGTAGAATGTTCTCATTATGTTCCCTTTTGATTATTTTGATGTGAAAAAACAACAATGGGCTGAACCTTATTAGACTAAAATATGAATGGATCTGCCAGCAATTCTAGTTTACTAGTTCGTTTGTTTGTACACATAATTAATTTACACTTGATTATCTTGCAAGAAATACACAGAAAAACTCAGGAAAACTTCACCTGCACTGGGATTTATCTCACACACTGGTTGAATTTTTAGCTAAAGAGGTCCTGAATAGATTTTAGGTCAGGGAATCAGGTCCAATCAGATCCTTCGAAATGAACCAATATTGACTTTAATTCATATCAACAACCACTAATTATGATACGAATTGACTTGTTGTCACATGTGTGTATTGGCCGATCACAGATCTCCCAAAATTAAGTAAATCAGAGCTGAATAAACCTAGAATAAACTGCCCTGAATTGTGTTTCTTGTCAAATATTTTGCTGTTTTCCTCTTTCTTCTCACAGATATCCCAGCATTCATCTGTAAGGAGTTTGTGGTCAACCCGCTGTCCCTTAACCACCAAAAGGGCCCGGAGGAACCAGAGCTGAAGTGGATCAAGGAGGAACAGCCACAGCTGGGTTGCAGTCAGGATTGGAAGCAGCTTGGATCAGAGACTGAGGTGGATCTTTCTGCCCAGATGTTCTCTGGTTCTGAAATAGAACCCAAAGCTGCTCAGCTCCACTTCCTGGACTCTCCACTGATCGAGAGCCAGGGTCCAGACCTGGAATCAGCCAAGAATCTGGAAATAAAAGAAGAAATGAGCACTTACGGAGAAAGCTCTTCCTCCTCATCGTTTTGCCTCAACGATGTGTCCTCCAACAAATCTGTAAACTGTGAGATTTGTGGAAAAACTCTGAAAGACAAGTACAGCATGAAGCAGCACCTACGGATCCACAGTGGTGTGCGGCCATACATTTGTAGAACCTGTGGGAAGAGCTTCACCCAAAAGGGCAACCTGCTGAGCCACGTCCGAATCCACACGGGGGAGAAGCTGTTTTGCTGTGAGACCTGTGGGAAGAGCTTCACCTGCAGCAGCAACCTGAGCGTGCACCGGAGGACCCACACTGGAGAGAAGCTCTTCCCCTGCAGGACTTGCGGCAGACGCTTCTCCCAAAAATGCAACCTGCTGAGCCACATGAGGACCCACACGGGCGAGAAGCTGTTCACCTGCGACACCTGTGGGAGGAGCTTCATGCACCGCAGCCACCTGAGCGTGCACAGGAAGATCCACACTGGCGAGAAGTCCTTCTGCTGCAAGACCTGCGGCAAAGGCTTCACCCAGAACGGGAACCTGTCGGCACACATGAGGACACACACGGACGAGAGGCCGTTTCGCTGTGGAGCCTGCGGACGCACATTTAAGAGGAAAACACACCTGAGGGTTCACCTGAGGACGCACAAAGACCAGGTCTTCTTCTGCACCTCCACATCCTGATCTCCTAAATCTTTCTTTATTTTTTTACAGTTTCAAGCTGGAACTCAGACATCCTTTTTCTATTTTAAATAATAGAAAAACAACAAACAGTAAATTATGTGGTTACAGTATTTTTCTGTACTAGCATCATAGTCTGCGAAGAAAAAAAGAATTGTGAATGAATTAAAATTTTCCCCAAAAATCAGATTTTTTTTGTCTGGTTCATCATTTTTAGGGGTAAACCTGTTAACATCTGTCCAAACATCTGCAGTATTTGAATACAGATTAATCCATGAGCAGTGTTTGTTATAAATAAAAATATTCTAGATTAAACACTTTATTGAAAGTTGCAATGATTTCATAATCATGAAGGAAAACATCACTCTCTACAAATCCAAGACTCTGGGATGTGGGAGGGGCTTTAAAGAGAGAGCTGAAGAGTTGAGCTCTACTCTGGAGGATCTTCACAATCTAAGTATCTCTCCCTGATTATTAGAGGATTTTTAGCCTTGTACCTCAACTCTTTATAATTTTTTAGAAGAACAAACCCATCCATCCATTTTCTGAATCCATTTCAGGGTCAGGGGGTTGCTGGAGCCAAACCAGCTTCTGTTTGGTGAAGGCGAGGCAAACCCTGGACAGGTCGCCAGTCTGTTTCAGAGTAGGAGCAAAGTTTTCAGTTTAAAACTCCTTTAAGGTTTTCTTGTTTTGTAAAATTACACTTTCATCTTTATCTGCTTAAAAACGCAAGACAAAAAAAA
>CM074488.1:4109075-4137120 GCA_037389245.1 Oryzias sinensis
GAACGAACGCTAGTTTTTATGGAATGACTCTTCTGTCCAGCGTACGCGCATCTATTCGCCACGGTACGACTTTCTCCTTGTTGCTGCTCGTGTTTGTGAAAGGTTGATCTTTTTTCTGTGATGGCGTTCTTCGTCTGCTCCTTCTGAGCCAACTGACAACAAGCAGCGCCACAAACTTTGTCTTTTGATCAGTTTGTGCTTGAGGATTTATTTGTGATTGTTGTTTTGTCTGCATTTGCCAAAATAAACGTTGTGAACAGACTTCAGGAGTTGTGTGATTTTATGATGTCTGACTGACCTCCAAATCCACCCCAGACGTTCAACTTTACCAACTTAACTCAACTCGACTCATCTTAACTCGATTGAGACCGACTCGACACGACTCAACTCAGCCTGACCTAACTTGACCTAACTTGACCTGACCCGACTTGACTTGTCTTCACTTCACCTAACTTGGCCTAGCTTAATATTACTCAACTTTTTTCAACATGAATTTACATTTTTATAAAAGAACATGAGTAAATGTACTTTAGCAGATGTAACAAATTTTTGTCTATTTCTGATTTTTCAGCTTAATTTAGCTTTTTTCACATTTAAAAATAAACCATACTTATGTTTGTTTTTTTCTATACCCACATTTTTTTCATAAAGAAATCTGTATCTTCAATATTATGTTGGTAAAATACAAACGAAAAAATAACTAAAATATGTTATTGCAATAATTATTCAGCTGGAATAGCTATTGTTTTATTAGGATTCTGCTAAAGTTAAACAACTTTGGTTTATCCTTTTTTTTTTCCTAATTAAATCCATAAAAAAGGCTAATTATTTTTCTTTCATCTGGTTAATAATTCATTTTAAGAACAGTTCTATTCAGACCCCAGAAAGAGTTTCCTTTCCTTCTTTTAGGAGATTATAATTTTATTATCATCACTGCTAAAGGATTATTTTGTTTGTGAGAATGCACTGATGTCTTTTGTCCACTAGAGGCCGCCAAAGCGTTTGTTGTTAAACGATGAACACATTCAGCAGGGGGATAAATGAAGTGAAAACAAAATGTCAATCCGAAATCAAAAGTAAAATCTGGTGTTTGCCTTCTGCTAGTGATGGTTTCTGTTTATATTTATGTTGCAGCAGGAACACAGAGTGGTTCTTTACCTGAATTTTAAACGGAACCACCCTCCAGTTTGTGGAAAACACACTTCATGTCTACATCTTTCTTCGCCTGCTGCCCAGCATGACAGATGTTCAACTCCAGGAAAAGAAAAACACAATACCGGTACACACAGCTGGTCCTTTTGACCAGTTTGACAAAAGCACAAGCAGTCACTGGAAAAGTTCCACACCAGAAACACATTAATGGCAGTAATAGGCGGTAAAAACCAAAGGAAAATTATGTAATTTGTTCAAATAAAACTATTAAGGAACTCTTTGTTGAATATGCACTTTGATTTTATATAAGTGTCACTAAAGAGAATCCAGTCTAAGAACTGAGATGTGTAGTAATGATTCTCTTTTTTTGTTCAATTTTTTAACAACCTTTTGAAAAAAAAGAGCAATTTAATTGATTAATTTCTGCATCTTTTTACTTTTTGAAGTAGATTAAAGAGGAAGGAACTAGTTATTCTGAGACAGGGATATTTGTCAAATGTAAACACTTTGCTTATTAAAGAAATGCGTAACCATCAACAGGTATTTTAGATTTCAATACATATTTTCTATTATACTTTAAACATACAGATGCATTAAAAGAACACAAAGAAAAAGTTTTCGGGTTTCAAAATAGAACATAAATAAAACAGAATGCTCAGTTGATCCGTTCTTTAGAAACAAAACACCAATTCTACAAATAAATCCTAATGTTTTCAAGTTTTATAGAACAAACATAACATGGACAAACATTTTGTCATCATCCTGTGAATAAACTAGGAGCTAAAAGCAATTCTCAGAATTTCTTTTCTTAGTTTAGACTGTCTGACCTTTGTTGTTTTTGCTGGAGAATGATTGTTTATTTCAGTCTGAGATTGAACATGTTTGGTGGCTCTGCTTCTGTTGTAAAAAAAAAAAGGTTGATGATATTTCCTGATTTTTTTCCCCTGTTTTTGCATGTTTTTTGGTCGGATTTTAAAAAGCTGTAATACCTTCACACAAGGGCCGAAATGTCATTTTTATGTCACCGGTCAAGTTGGCCCAGTAGATTTTCTTATTCTCCCGGGCCAACTTGACCGTACCTCACTATTTCAAACAGATTAACCTTCTACCTTCTGAATTGTATTTAAGGAAATAAACTGCATAAAAGTTATTTAGGTATAAACACTTCTTTATTGTCATCTAACTGTAAACCTGCTGCGTTGGATGAGGAGCAGTCCGTAGGCATTTATTACTAAAGCACTGCTGCTATTTCGCACTTTATTATTTGAGCTTAAAATAAGATACATCAAGTTTTTTGCAGCAACATATCATTCCTATTGGTGTGAAAGAACCTCCCATCATTTTACTGATGAGTGTGTTGAACTCACCAGCTTTCTAAAACATTAAAAACCCTGAAAATATAATAATGTCATTCTTTTTAAATAACTGCAAACATGTCCGTGTTGCATCACATCTGCAATCTTTCTTTTTATCTGTTGATTTCTAAAAGGGTTTATCTCTTTTCTTCTTTTGTTGCTCTGAGTCATAATAATTGTTATTAATAAATCTGTGCCGCATTCCAGTCTGTGGCACACCTGTTTCTGCATTCAGATGAATGTGAGCCTGTTGGTCTGGATGGTACAAAACCTTTGTTCCACCTGTGTATTCTTGCTTTTGTGGAGCGGCGTCTGGAGTTCACACACCCACAGAGCTGCAAACTAAAAGTGCTACCCTCGCTGATCTTGAATTCACCCGTGTTACGCGCCAGGTTCGCGGTTTAACCACACAATCCCCCCCCTTATTTCAATTGACAACAGCAGTTGAGCAGATGATGGTGACAGCTATTTCCCCGCCGTCCGGCTTATCCCCTTGGGAATCACCACAGCGAAGCAGCTTTCACTGATTTCCCCAGTTTGTTTGGCAGAGAGTTTTCACGCCGGATGCCCTTCCTGACACTACCCTGTATTTACGAGACACAGAGAGACCCAGATAGGCAGCAGCGCAAAGGACCCACACTGGAATTATAGTTTATTGCATGGTGACCAGCAAATACATATTCAAAATATTATCTACTTACCTTTAAATGTGCGATTAATAGAGAATATGATTACTGTGGAGGTTACTCTGAGCTCTTATTTTGGTTTCCTACTATTGGAATTGACATTCAGATTTTTTTTTACTACAGCCATCGACAAACATGGCGGTTAAATCTCAGATTAGACTTCAAGAGTTCATCCAAACCTGCTTAATCCCTTTCTGGGTCACGGGGTTGCTGGAGCCTATGCCACCTGGGCAAAGATGGGGTTCACCCCAAAGAGGTGGCAAGTCTGTCCCAGGGCCACACACTCACACCTCAGAAACTATTTTGAATCACCAATGAACCTATGTTTTTCTTTTTGTATTTATATTGTGGGTGGAAGCTGGAAATGTCTACGGAGAGAACATGCAAACTCCAGCTGGGGATTCCTGATGTGAGATGAGAGCGCTAACCACTTCACCACTGTGCAGCATTAGAATGTTCAATAAAATATAAAATGATTTCAGTCAGAAAAAGACTCAGATGAAAATGTGCACCATTCAAGCATCTAAATTTTTGCGAAAATCTGAATTAAAACTAATTAGTTAATCTTTTTTAGACATTTTAGTTTCTGATTCGCGTTTATTATGGTCACTGCGCAGGTGTTGCCGCTTGAGGGCTTTCTTTTTAATTATTAAGTAGGAGATTCCTGACACTTTCGTCAGTGTTTCGGACCTAAATGAACCAAAACAGGTTCAACAAGTCGAGAGCAATCACTGACTCAGAAATATCTCAGTGTAACCCTTGTGCTATCCTAGGCACTTTAACGTTGGGAGTTGGGTCATCTGGACCCACTAGACAGTGCTCTGAACCTTTTTTCTTCAATGATTTGTGATCTTCACTGGTGTCCATGGATTACATGAAATCTTTCCACCTTTATCCACCTTTGTCATGGTAGGGAGAACACGTCAATGTAAGGGTGGGGTCATCTAAGATAGCACAAGGGATAAACAAATGCTGGAAGTTCGGGTTTGTGTGCGTCAGAATAATACCACACTAAATGAACGCTGATTACAAAGATTTCAACTTGGACTAATTATGAGAAAGATAAGCAGCATTGGAAATAAGAAAGAAAGAGCAAAAATATGTCTGTTAAAGACGATGAAAATCGTGTTTTTAACATGTTTTTGTTTCACTTTTATGACAGTGGAGGACAAAATTAAGCTTAAAATTGTATTTCTGAGTATTTCTTCATTCAAATTGTTGTAAATCAGGAACAGACGTTTGAAAAAGATTGCATTGGTGATGTGAAAAATATGCTGGGCGTGGCCACAAGCTCCCTGCTCCGCCCCATTTTGATGTGTCCACTTGCAGACCACTAGATTCTTTATTTTTCTTCTCTGAGCTGGGATCTGGATCTAAACTGTACGGCTGGATGGCTGCAATAGTGCTCACCCTTTTTGCTGCACCGGTAATATTAGGTTAAGAGTGTGAACGGATGTAAGCTAGCAGAAGAGAGTGTAAACAGAGAGCTCTCAGCTTTTTAGCAGTTATAAACAGTAAGAGGCGAATTTCTAATGAACCTCTGCCGCTCTGCAGAAACTATGTCCAAGTAAACAACTTTTTTTTTTTCAAATTCCGGCTAAAAAGGTCATAATCATTATTAAAAGACCACTGGAAATGCTTTTAAAATAGATCAGAAATGATCGGAGTGGCACTTTACGACAAAATAGTGGAACGTACTTTTTTGTGGACCAATGGAAGACTTTCTTTGAATCAATCCGAACAAATGTTCACCTTGTTTTCCGGCAGAAGTGCCTCGATGGCTTCATTATATCCATAAGAGTCACCAGATCATTGTTGGAAATGTGAACCTGTTCATCCTGGGGTTTGGTGAGGCAACATGACCTCTTCCCTTTTGTGTCAGACTTCTCTGAGGAAAATTACCGCCTGTGTTTACATACCGCTGTTGGCTTTGGAGCAGCCTCAGGAGGCTGATAACCCTCGCAAAGAAACACAATGAGTTCCTATTGTAGCAGGAAACTGCGATCAACACCGTCACGCCTGTGTTTGTGGGGAACGTAAACATCTTGACAAGAGATAAAAGCAAGTCTGGACCAAGAGATGATCAAACCGATCTCACCACGATCAAACTGTCCACTGTTTGAACCCTAAACTCTTGAGGAGCAAGACCAACTGGGAGGGAATTAAAAAAACAAACCAAAAAAAACTTCTTTCATCTCTAAAAATACAGTAGGCCACTGAGGCCTCCCCATCCAACAGGCAGGCTTCATGAATTCCATTCAGGTGACACCAACATCACTGTCATAATCTCAAGGTGTTTGAACATTTTGCCCAAAAAAATACCTTTTTTTTTTGGTTTAACCCTGCTTTGGAGCTGATCTTGCCAAAAACGCCAAATGTAAAAAGGTGGGAATAAAAAGAAAGACAAAACGTCTTCCACCACCAAAGCTGCAGTAACTCTGTTTGGTTTTTAGAGCCTTGCATGGTCAAACCTCGACTTACGTCTAACTCCTTATACTCTTGTGCCCGATCCTTGAGGTCTTCCGACCAACATCTCTTAAGCGTTCCAAAAACCCACTTTAAGAATGGAGGAGGTCTCCCTTTGCAAGCTGTCGCTCCTCGTCTTTGGAGCTCCCTCCCGCCGCGTCAGATGGATTCCTTTGAGGGTCAAGACGTTTTTATTTAGAAGCGCTTTTAGTTGATTTTACACAGTATTTTTTTTTTTAACTTTTATTTAGATTTTCAGTAGGCCTTGTTAATATTTGATATCTGTGTTTGGTTTGATTTTATGCCATCATGTTGTAAAGCACTTTGTGATGCTTTCTGTGAAAAGTACTACAGAAATAAAAATATTCTATTCTAAAATCAATGTAAAAGGCTGTCTGGTGGTTTTATGAAGTTTTCTGGTTTTCAAAGAGGAATTATACAATTGTATTGCCACAGGAAGGAAAGACCTATTGTGGTGCTCACTCTTGGTCAAGGAAAGTCTTAGTTTTTCTAAAATGTGAAGCCATGATCTGAGCTTATTCCAGGCACGCAAGACGTCGTTGAGGGAAACGGTCAAGATAATGGACTTATATATCACGCACCATTTCCTGTATCGCCAATAAACCTTAACTGGTTTTTCTTTTCCTTATTGAAGTGTCTTGAGGACCCACACAGACCAGCAGGAGAGTTTCTGCAGAACATTCAGACCTTCAGGATCAAACTTTTCTTAAATAAAAAAAATAAACAGCAAAATTCTCATCTTTGTATCATGGCCTAAATCAACGAGACAGCCTGGATGTTCATTTGAAGGTTTCTGTCTTTTTGATTTTGCTTCAAAAAGATGATTTACCATCAAATAATTTGCCTAGATTTTTCAGTGGCTAAAAATGTGTTTTATTTGTTTTGTTTTTATTGCAGAGACACATGTATTAATTCTTTTCTATTTTCACATTTTCTGCTTTTATTTTTTAAAACATTTCATTTGTTCGAGACATTCTGAGGCTGTTTCAAGGTTAAACCTGCACTTTTGCTCAATTTTTTCATTGTAAACAATTAAAGAAATCACAATGTTTGAATAGTTCTTAGTAAGAAATAATTTTGTAGTGTTTATGAAAACAGTGTTGGATCTGATTCACTGTGGGCCGGTTGCCCCACACCCAGCAGTGCTAAATATTTTGAGAGATTAACTGTCTCATACATTTCCACCTGCGCCAAATCAAACAAATAGATGAACAAACTGCAAACACACAAGTGAATGTTATCAGTTGGCCGTCTTCTCCAAAGCTCCACCCAAATGGTTTAGAAATTCAGCACCTCGGGCCTTGGCAGCCCTCCTGTGAAAGACGACATGTCTTTCTCGGAAACGAGCCACCGAGGTCAGGACACCGCGCCCCGTACACAGACAGAAGGTGGCTGCTCACCTGTCTCTGTTAAATCTTAAATGTGCTGCTGTGGGACGGAGGCGCTCAGCTGTTACTTGACTTAAACACATCTTTAAAAAAAAAAGAAAATAGTTTACAGGAAATCCAAAAGAGCACACCACTCTGATTTCAGGTACCTGACAGCAGGTGACCTCAGCCGCTCTGACCTCAGTCGCTCACCTTGAACCTTCAGGTGCTCCACTTCCTCAGCTGGGATCCCGCATGGCTCCCTCCAGAGCTGCAGATCTGGTTTTACTAGCTCAGCTTTATGAGTCTAGTTCCTCCAGTGACTAGAGGCCACCGCTCCCGTTGCATTGCTGTCAACAAAAGTTGTTCCTTTGTCATCAGCAGAAATTTTCCTTCTCTGCATCTTCTTCTTTTAACCCTATGATCCATTCTGACAAAATACCGCTTCTCCACATGTTCAAGCTCAAGGATGGCATCACACCTGGACTGCACATGCAAGTGATTCCATTCTCATAGTGGGCACAGCACATCCAACACAGAAAAAAATGAATATATTTTAGAAACACAGATTATTTTTTATTTGTCTGTTTAATGAAAATTATAAAAAAAAAAGAAATGAAGTTGTCATCTGTAAAAATAAATGCTTTTATTCTTATTTTCTTCCTGTAGATTGCAACCAGGTACTAAAATAAAAGTAACATTTATTCAGGAAAAGACATTTTTTACTTCTACTTCAATGAATTAGTGCTAAAAACGTTAATTTTGCTGAGTTTTTATTTCCCTGTTCGGATACATATTTTCCCTCTTTTTTCGATATAAAAACAGAAATATATATCTGTACAGATGTAGGATAATTAGTCATAAATTGATTGGAAAATACATATATGTATGCATAAATCCACATACATATAAAGAATTACATAATAATTACTCTTAATCAGTTGTTTGTATAGTTTGTATATTATTATTTTTTACATCTATAATAGCTGTTTCCACACATATAAAAGGAAGTGGGAAGTATGAATAATGAAATGAATAAAAAATACATTTGAATAATCCAAATAATCCAAACAAAACTAGTTTATTTCAAAATAAAACTAGTTTTATTTCAAAAATAAAACTAGTCTTATTTTGAAAACGTCAGAGTTTAGTGCATATTGTGTCTAACTTGGCGGCTCTTTTAAAGCGACTGGGCCTGGGATGTGAGATTATTTATGAGAGTATATAACATTTAAAAGTCAGCCGGTCGTGCAAATCTACCCCGTTTTTTTCAACCGTCTCCTCCGTCGAGAGACCAGATCGATGGCGGCCGTTGTTGTTAGCAGCATGATGGGTAAAATGTACGGCCTGTGTTTCCATGCTGTTCGTCAAACAGCTGGACTAAAGGCACCCTGGCTCCTTCATCGCAGAGCCTTCAGAATCAGCGTAAGTTTGAAACTGTTGAATTTGTTGTGTTTTGGGTGACTCCCAATAAATAACCTGCAAGGTCGATGATGAAGCTAGCAGGTCCTGCTGAGGTTATCTGCTAGTGTCTTGCTAGCAACAGAGATCATTCAAAATGTATCATTTCCGCGTTGTCACAACAGATAATCTTAGAATATAATCTGTTAGTGTATTGCTACGAGAAGGTCAATGCACATTATGTTGCTAGTAAAAGTAACGAGGAACGCATCTTTGATTTAAGTTATCGCGATGATTAGTTAGCTAGCTAGTCATGCTAGTGAGACTTCACAAACAAGTGTTTTATTCATGAAATAATGCGTCATTAATGCAGACACGTGCTCGACAGATTGACGCAAAGCTGTTTATATTTTAGTAAAACTTCATGCATTAACCCTAAAGGCAATGCTGGTGTCAGGGACACGAAATGAGTATTTGTTTTGGTTTACCCAGCCGGTTAGCCGGCTGACATTTTAGCTAGCTTCAATTCTATTGGTGGACGGCGGGGGTGTGGGAAGGCATCCTGCGCGGTGACCACTTTCAGTGCACCCAAATAAGCATATTTTATTTTAAATGGTCTAATTTGGTACTCATCGGGGAAGTTTGTGTTGCTGAATCTCACGGGTTTTTAGTGAAGAACATGTGCCAACTTGGCTGCACTTCAGATCACAATTTGCATCTAAACGATCACAATTTGGAAAATAGCACAATAATTTGTAATTAATGTACAACCTGGTGCACTATATTCGCATTTATGATGTGATGTTTTACCAAGTAGTAAGGAAACAGTGTATGAGAGGGAACCAGTGGTGCATTTATTATACATTGTCTCCTGCTGATCTGGAGTCAGGTTGCCCAGGCAACATTCTGAGCAGAGATGCCCAGAGCTCCCTCACAACAGAAACTTCCTGGTTCTCCTCCCCCACAAAGGTGCCAGCCAAGAGACCGTCTGTCCTGGGTATTCCTGGGTATTCTCCAGGACCTGACCCTGGTGGAACATACCTGGAATACCTCACCAGGGAGGCATCCAAAAGAGATGCCTAAACCTCCTCATTTGGCCTTTCTTGCATCATCTTTTGATGTAGATCTTTTCTACTTAATAAGAACAGACCCAATTGTTTAGTAATGAAAAATGAACGTAAATATATGCAGAAAACAAAAATACACAGAATCCATCCATTCAATCATTCATTCATTCATATATGAATAGTCCAATCAATCGTAGAAAAAAACAATACAATAAAAGATGCAGTGCCAAGAGTATGTAAGAGTTGAAAAAAGTCATACATATCGTTTTTAAAAAGTCAGTAATAGAAAAATACAAAAATAACAGTAGTAAAAAATATTAAATGAAAGAAGTAAAAAGTAAAGAATATAAGTTGGCTAAAAGGACAGGAAAAAACTTTTCTAGTGTTTCCACATATGCAACTGAGAGTCTATGGTACTATTAATTTAAAAAATAAATAAAGTTGTATTTATAGCTTGCAGCTGTAACTTTAATTATCTTATTTCTTTTATAAAATACAAATTTCCAGGAGACAATTACCTGAAATTCTTCACATTTTGGAGCTAACAATTTGATTAGAAATTAATTGTATAACTTACTTAAAGCATTCTCCTTAAGTACATGATTTCTCTGAAAAGACTTTTTAAGATACACGTTCAAAGCTAAGTTCATGACCTTTTCTCGGGACTGACATAGGCGTAAAAAAATGCAAAGCAACAAACATCACGATTGATTACATCAGCACTCCTTCAAAGTTCAGCGAGGACAGAGCTAAAGAGCACGGAAAATATTCTTAGCAAAGGTCATGTTTTGTAGCCTTTAAAAAAAAAAGGCGTTGTTTGGTATTGGAGCAGATTAGACAGACATGCATGCGGAAAGCGCAGCAATCATTTATCAATGATCAATAACAGTCGGTATTGAACCCGCCAGGCTGTGCACCGGCAGCAGCCTTTTGACTCGTCCTTGGAGAAGCCTCAGTTCCCTGGAGCCTCGGCGGACTTCGTGGACCACCTGGAATTCATCCAGCCCAATGTCATCTCTGGGATCCCGGTGTATCGTGTGATGGACAGGCAGGGGAACATCATCAACCCTTCTCAAGACCCTCAGGTGCTGCCAGCTTCCCAATTAACCAGAGAGGATGTCTCTATGAGCTAAAACTGGAGTTTTTTTTTTCTTTTTCGTTCTCAGCTCTCCAAGGAGACAGTTTTGAATTTTTATCAGAAGATGACGCTGCTGAACACAATGGATCGGATTCTTTATGAGTCCCAGAGACAGGTACCCGGACCCTCCTGCGTTTCAAACCGCCTAAAATGAAAGTTTAAACCGACGTTTGCCTTTCAGGGACGAATCTCCTTCTACATGACCAACTATGGAGAGGAGGGCACACACATAGGCAGCGCTGCTGCCCTTGAGCCAACCGACATGGTATTTGGTCAATATAGAGAAGCCGGTAAGCATCAGATTAGACGTTAACTTCCTCTTTGTGAGGTGAATTTCCCTCCCGATGCCAGACTTGTATGCTGCAGCCTGTGGGATGCCATGCAAAACTGGACGTTTGATGCTTAGTTCTTGTTCAAAGCTCCGTACCAACGGTTTTGCAGCTGTTTGTTTGCATCGTGCTGTTGCAGCACACTTTGCCTCACTTGTATAGAGAACAGCAAGTCATACTTCTTTTGAAAGGATGTTCTTGTGCTACTTTTCTGTTGAAGAAAAGTAAGCTCAAACGTGCTTTTCGGTGTATATTTTTTATTCAAATAGATGGTACAAAAACCTTAAAAACTGCGTCAGTCAACTTGCCGATGTGAGCCACAAAGTGAGACAAAACGTCTTTGTGTCCAACAGGAGTGCTGATGTACCGCGGTTTTCCCCTGGATCTCTTCATGGCTCAGTGTTACGCCAACGCCGATGACCTTGGGAAGGGTCGCCAGATGCCTGTCCACTACGGCAGCAAAGACCTCAACTTCGTCACCATCTCCTCTCCGCTGGCGACGCAGATCCCTCAAGGTGAGCTGCCGTTTTGGTTTTCCGCTCTGCGAGGAAGCGCCGGCGCTGACCTTCTCCTGCGTCGTTTTCAGCCGCCGGAGCTGCGTATGCACTCAAGAGGGAGAACCTGAACCGCGCGGTCATCTGTTACTTTGGCGAGGGTGCAGCCAGCGAGGGGGACGCACATGCTGGCTTCAACTTCTCCGCCACCTTAGAGTGCCCGCTGATCTTTTTCTGCCGCAACAACGGCTATGCCATCTCAACCCCCACCAATGAGCAGTACCGAGGAGACGGCATTGGTGAGACTCTGCACGAGCTTTCAACCCACAAGTTTGTTTGTTTTTCTACTTCACCCTGCCTGTCGTTCTGTTGCTGAACAGCTGCTCGGGGTCCCGGTTACGGCATGCTATCCATCCGCGTTGACGGCAACGACGTGTTTGCCGTGTACAATGCGACAAAGGAAGCGCGGCGCAGGGCTGTGGCCGAGAACCAGCCCTTTCTGATCGAGGCCATGACCTACAGGTTAGTTCAGAACCCGTTCTTCCAAGAAGATGTAATTTTAAGCGATTATGTGAAACACATTCAAAGTTTCATTTGAAGTTCTTGCTACAAGTCCTCTTTAGTGTCTACAGTGCCAATCGTGTAAAGTTGACCTCGTCAATTCAGTCTCAGCCGTGCAGCTGGATTTAGAGTCAGATTCAAGTTCAGACGAGGAAAACAAAGACGTTTGTGGATCGTTATCTACGTAACAAATACGATCTTTTTCAAAGAGAATTTTTTTTCACAATTTTTTGAATGTAAAACACTCAGAAATGCACATTTAAGTTGAATTTTCTTTGTGTATGTCCTCCATCATCAGAAAAATGCCTGGACACGTAAAAAAACCAACACAATTTTAATCAGAGTTGGTCTTGATCCCTGCTGTTTTTTTTTTTATCTTCTTGTTTTTGACTTTAAACACCTAGAAGAAAAAGGTTCTTGGGTTCTTCAGAGTATCTTTTACATTTCTTCTGTCAAAACCTGAAATAGCTTTTTATGTTTTGTGTTATGTTTAGAGTCTTGTTGCTTTTTGAACACGTTGAAACTTTTTACGCCCCGGTCAAAGTCTGAGCAGTTTTCTAATTTGTTTAACTGTCTATAAAGAGGACTAGTAAAAACACGCATTCCAAGAAAAGATGAAGTGTTGGAGAACTCGAGAGCTAACCTGTGGGTGTTATTGAAGTCGAGGGTTCATTTATTTAGTGATTTGGTCTGTGTCGTCAGAATCGGTCACCACAGCACCAGCGACGACAGCTCTGCCTACCGCTCGGTGGACGAGGTGAACTACTGGGACAAGCAGGACCACCCCATCTCCAGACTGAGACACTACATGACGGCCCGCGGCTGGTGGAGCGAGGACGACGAGCGCAGCTGGAGGAAGCAGTCCCGCAAAACCGTGATGGAGGCGTTTGAGCGGGCCGAGCGGCGCCTGAAGCCCAACCCCGAACTGCTGTTCACCGACGTGTACCAGGAGTTGACGCCCGGCCTGAGCAGGCAGAGGGACTCCATGTGGAGGCACGTGCAGCAGTACAAAGAGCACTACCCAGTCGACCTGTACGAGAAGCAGTGAGCCGTGGCACAGGTTTTCTGTGGAATTCTGGGAGCGGGGACTGAGACGAGCCGCAGCTTGACGGAAAGCTCCCGTAGATACCAGTTCAACCACTTTGTTTGGTGCCTTTAAAAAGGAAAAAAACCTTTTAAACAGGAAATATCTTCCATATTAATAAAACATGCCCAAACAAAACACTGACAGTAAATATGCAAAAAACAAGTTTAGGTTCCTCTTGCTTGGTTCCTCAATAGCTGGTGTAGCTGTTTGTTTTTATGACTGTACTCTTTTCAGAATGCTGTGGTTACCAAGGAGATAGTACGTCTGTTTTGTTGAAAATAAAGCATAAAGTGTTTGTTGTTGTGATTTTTAATTGACGTTTCAGCTTATTGAATTCTGATAAGACTTACAGGAACATTTACAGAGAATATATATATACATATAATAAAAATATATACATAAAATAAAATCCCTAAAAGCAGCAACTAAGAAAAAGCAAGTTGTGCCGTGTTCCCATGAGTCTTTATGGCTGCAGGTTTTGGAAAAATAAATAACTTCTTGCTAATATTTTTCCAAGGCAGGGCAAAGTTTCTCAGTTTTTTTCCCTCCCCTTCTACTTACAGTTACAAGCCCCGCAGCTATGCTTGCCTTCATGTGCAGCTCAACAAGTCAACATGGGGCTGTGAATGCCCCGCCACAGCTTCTTGGTCTGCTGCGGCGAGCGCTGGTGCACCAGCATCAGGTGTTTGTGCACACAGACATTGCTGCGGTCCTGCTCTTTGATGTCAAAGGTCTGAAAGCCTCCGTGTGCGACGGCGGAAATCCCCAACGCCTTGGCGCACATTCCGAAGTAAACGTCATCGATGGGGTAGAAGGGGAGGACCCGGGAAACCGAGTAGAGGGGCTGCAGCAACCCCCCTGAGAAGATGAAGCCCCCTCCACCCGCGTAAGCGGGATAAGCGCCGTCGTAGAAGCTCATGGGAATGTAGTATTTGCTTCTTGGGTCCCTGAGGGGGCTCGCCGTGCTTATGACGTGTCCGACGTATAGGTTTTCCGTTTTGGAAGCATCTAAAGACTTTAGGTAGTTGAGCAGCCCCGGGGTGTTGACGAAGACGTCATCGTCCCCGCTGAAGATGAAGGAGACCTGGGGGCAGTTTTTCAGCGTCCACTGGAGGAAGACCTTCATCTTGAGGGTCAGGTTCAGGAAGGACTCGTGGAAATCCCACTGCAGTATGTCCCCAAAGCGCTCTGCTTCGTACGACAGCAGGGCGCTCATGTCGGGGTCGTCCTGGGTGGAGTTGCCCAGCAGGAAGAAGGTGCGCACCGTCAGTCCACCGTGGTGCACCCCCTCCCGGCCCCACGTCTCCCGCACCGTCTGCCGCTGCTCGAAGTTTCTGGGGCTGGATTTGATGGCCAGCAGCAGGAAGGTCTGGTTGTACTCCTTCCTGTTGGCGGCGACGCACTTGTTGGGCTGGTCGATCAGAATGGGGGGGGACTTGCAGGTCATGCCACGCACGAACGTCTGAAGCAGAGGAGGGTAGGAGCTGAAGTCGTGGATGTTGAGTTGCAGGAGCTCCTGGTTCTCCACCCTGCAGAGAGACCAGGGAGACTCCCTTGCGAAGGAGTAGTCGCCGTCGTCCAAACCCTTCAGGGCCGTGTGCATCAAACGGTTCCAGTACGCCTCGTTTTTGGGGATCATCTCCCTTAGGTCCTTAGACACCGACACAGTCTGTAAAACGGCCGTGGACATCTCTGCCGTGGTGAAGCTGGTGTGCTCATGGGTGGATTTGACCTGCCCCTCGGGGTCTTGACGCCTGCGCGGCCTCTGGGAGCCTTCGGCTGTGGAGGTGATTGTGTTCGCTGGCTCCAAGTTCAGAGTGGAGTAGATGAAGATGACCAGCACGCTGAAAACCAAAACCATGGCAGTGTAGGCTCGGACACGTTTCATTGGCTCGGGGTGGGGTAAACAAATCTGGGCGGAGAATGGTTCTAAAAATGGATCCTCTTTCAGGAGAAGGGTGGTGCGAGGCTTTGGCTCTCAGGTTACAGGCTCTCAGCCAGGAGGTGACACTCTGGATGCACCTGCCAACAGGAAAAACACGCGTAACCATACACTTTACTACTGCACAATGCAAACCGCCTGCAGCAGCAACCAACCCCTGAAAAGACCCGATGTATAGGATTTTATCCCTTGTGCTATCCAAGTCACTTTAACATTGGGAGTTGGGTCATCTGGACCCACTAGACCTTTATTCTTCAATGATTTGTGATCTTCACTGGTGTCCATGGATTACATGAAATCTTTCCACCTTTATCCACCTTTGTCATGGTAGGGAGAACACGACAATGTAAGGGCGGGGTCATCTAAGATAGCACAAGGGGTAAATAAGCTTACAGGAATAGTGAAAACCCAATTTATGAATAGATTGAACTAAACACTTTAAGATTCTTGTTTCAATCTGCTCAATCTGCGTTTGTGTGCTCAATATTTTCAGAAATGTTATTGATTTTATATTTATGACCCTCTGCAAGTCACACAAAAAACATTTGTCAAACATTTGTTGGTAAAATTAAAGTAAAATTAGACAAAAATCCAAACACAAACTGGATAGTGATTTGTAAATAATATAGATTATCTGTTAAAGTCAACTGAGGTTAACTTTTTATGGAGATGTGTAAATGAGCTGAATGCATTCAGAATTTATCCATTTATCCATCCAAATCACTTATGTGTAAAGAACATTGTACAAAAATTTGCTAGTAAAATTTAGATAAAAAACTAAAACTGGAAATTTATTTAGAAATAATATAGTTTTGCTAAAAAAAAGTCAGCTAAATGTGTTGAATTAACTTTTTATGGAAACGTTTAAGAGCTAAATGCTTATTTTTTTCTATTCATGATTTTTTTAAATCATTTTTCTGTGTAAAAGACATTAAGATCTTTTTTAATTAAAAACAAAACAAAAAACAAAATATAAACTGTAAATGTATTTAGAAATTGTGCAGGTTTTGCTAAACAAAGTCAGTTAAAGTCTGCTAAATTCCTTTCTATTGAAATGGATTAGTGCAAAATGCATTCAGAATATCACGATAGCTTATAGTTTTGCATCTTTGAACATTTCCAAAGGATTTCTGTGTAAAAACAAAGTTTAATATCATTTGCTGGTAAAATCTAAATAAAATAAAGCAAAAAAATTAAATACAGTACAATGAAGACAAATTATTTAGAAATTTTGTAGGTTAGCAAAAAATAGTTAGTAATAATCTGTTAAATTTATTACTATGGAATTGTATTTAGTACTAAATGCATTCAGAATTTGATTCTAGTTCATTCTTGTCTATGTCCTTTATCACTGTTAAGTGTTGAAAACACATTTTACTAACATATGATGGTAAAGTTTAATTCAATTAAGGAAAAACTAGATATAAACTGGAAATAATATAGTAATATAATATAGAAATGATATAGTTTTGCCAAACAAAATCAGTTAGAAACAACTAAATTCATGTTTATTAGCTGAATGCATTCAGAGTATGTTTGTGGTTTATTTTGCTCCATTTATGTGATCCTGTCCAAAATCACTTTAGTGTTTAAAAACACATTTTACTTCAATTTTTCCAATAAAGTGAAAATATTTAGAAATAATGTTGTTTTGCCAAACAAAGGTCAAGTTTATTATCTTTTATTTTATTTTTTAGGGGGAAGAATACTGCTTACTTAAAGGAATGAAGATTTGAAACAAACCAAAGCTACAATTTCATCCCAATTATTAAAACCGGAATAAACTTGTTTCTGCAGTGTTAATGGCTTTTCTGAGTCTCTGGAAACGGATCCAGAACCAGAACCAGAACCAAATCCTGATAGAATTTATGTTTAGAGATGACATATAATACAGTCTGGAGGGAAATGATGAGTTTTGTTTAACTTTTAGAGCCAAAGATAAACGCATATATTCTAAATTCAGTGATAAATCTTTTTCCAAAGTTTATTCGTGTTTATTACAGCAGAATAAATGAGCCCTTCGCGTTGAAAACAGGCTGTTAGTGTCAGAATCCACCGGGAAAACCGGGACATGAAACCCGCAGAGACCCACCTGAGACCTGCGGGTTCATGCGTAAACATGACGTTTGCGCAACAATTCATGTCATGACTCAACCCCAAATGTATGTTTTGAACATCATGCAACACCTAGTCTGACAACGACATCTAATAAAAAAAAATATGATTACAAACTTACCGAAAACACGAGGAGGTAGAGAAAAGAGGAAGAAATGCGCTCCAGTGCCTGTGTTTCCTCCCGGTGTTTGTCTCTGTTCTGATCCTGCATCATCTTTCAAAAAGCATTATTCCCGGAAACCAGAAGAGTCCGCACGCGCGCAGGTACGAGGGACAAGCGCAACACCGGGTCGGTGCGAGATTTAAAAGGAGGCTGGAGGCCACGCCCAGGAAGATGACGTCACACAGGTTTGTTCCAACGGTTCGGTACCACCCCCTGGCATTCTTATTGTTCTTATTGACCATTGTTCTAATCATACATATTTATTCGATTTGTTTTGAATAACAAAGTTTTCAAAGAAAAGGAACTGAAGGTTACTTCCTTTCGGTAGTACTTTAACTAAGAAATACAAAGATGGAGGCCTACATGCCATAGACTTTAACAGCCTTAATGGCACCTGAAAAATAAACTGGTAAAAATCATTTATTAAAAATCAAAACAGTGTTTGGTTTTATTATTCCTGAAAAAATATTTTCCAACCTAGGAAGGATCCAATTTTTACTCAGTGGTGATTTTGACGGTAAGAAACTTCCCATTCAACTCTCATCTTTTCATCAGCATCTTCTTCTACATTGGAAACTCATTTATAAACATAAATACAGTCAACACAACACTCCTCTATGGAACTGCCAATACATCAGTAATAGAAGCAAATCCCTGTTTGTTCCAAAATGGTTTGAAAATGGAATTTGGTGCTTAATGCATCTACTTAATGACAATGCTGCTCTCCTGTCTTTTGACGATTTCACAGCTAAATATGGTTCACTTATAGAAAAGATTTTGAAAAGGCCATCCCTCAAAATATTGTAAAATCAGTTTCTGATCTGTATCATATTGTCATTTACAGACATCCTTCTGTCCCCACGCTTCTGATTAATGGACACAATATATCAACAAACTTCCCAACCATCAAATCAGAGAATATTTTAACCAAACATCCTTTCCCTACATCTCAAATCCAACTGATATAACCCAGTATTTTAATAATTTAGAAAAGAAACAAATACAAAATAAATATTTCCCATACCTCCTGAAGCCAAGGAAGTCCACTTAAAACCTTTTCAGGTAAATACCCTTCCAAGGAATTGCTTGGAAAGTGGTTCAGAATTCCGGAAAATTGTTGTCCTTTTTGTAATGATGACATTGAAACGACTGAGCATCTTTTCTTTGAATGTTTTTACTCTAATATGTTTTGGGATAATATGCTTCAATTATTTTTACAACTGCCACAAAACTGTAAACCTTAAATGTTTTTTCAATCAAAAAAATGTTTTAAATAGTTTAAAAAAAATAAAATAAAAAAAATTCCTTTAGTTTCTGTTTCACTTCTAACATTTGAACTCAAAAATCAGAGCTTTGTTCCGAGATGGTTTCTGTTCCATCAGCTACTTTTTATTGGGCTAATTTTACATCTAACATTAAATGGAAAAAAGTCTGGTCTTTACCATTAAAATTCTTCTGAACAATCAGACTTATACACAGAGTTTAGCCAGCAGAAACACTACTTATCTACATTTAAAGTTGACTTAAACACCAGTTGTACTTTCTGCCAGAAGCAACCTGAAACGTGCCATCATTTATTCTGGTCTAGTGAATTCATTTACAAATTATGGAAAAACATCCACAAATTCATCAACGACTCTATTTATGCTGATTTTAAACTTTATTATAATATTTGGTTTTCATTGTTTTGTATAGAAAGATGTCAATGCTTTTTTTCTATAAATATGTTATTACTCATGGCTAAATTTCATATTCACAAAAGTAAATTTGCTAATAAAAAACCTGAATTCTTTATATTGAAACTGCAGCAATATTTATTAAAATAAATTTCTGCTTCAAAAAATACAAAGGCTCAAAAAATGATTAGCAAATCTTTTGGGATTAGTGACATAAGTTTACTTTCGCATTTCTAGTTTTCTTTCTTATTTCGTTTTTTATTTTCCATTTTTAGTTATTTCTTTCTTTCTATCTGTGATTGCTTTATTTGGTTATAATTGAACACCAGTTTGGTTTAAAAATCTATGTTAAATATAATTTTGTTCTTAATAATAAAGATTTTCACAAGGTTAAAACAATTTTATTCTGTATTTAGAACTGTGTTGCATTCTTATATTGTTATAAATGTTGCATTTTTATATTATATTCTGCAATTGTTCAAGAAAAAAGAGACCTTGGTAAAAAAAAAAGGAATATTAGATCTTTATGTGATCTAAAGTCGTAAATTTACTATTTTATTCCTGTAACCTTACGCGTTTCAAAGTAATACATTATTTATTTTAAAACACCCAAATTTACGTGAAAAAAGTAATAAATTTAGCCTTTGACTTTTAAAGTCCTATACAACTTTATTTTTGTAATTTAACCGCTTTGACTTTTTTCTCATAAATGTACAACTTTAAAATCGTAATAAATAAATAAATAAAAAAACATGTCTGTAAATTGGTCCTAAAACTCCGTCGTACTTATGGGGCTCAAAGAAATATTTCTAAATCCACTAACGCAACCCAAACACACGTGTTGGGAATATCCAAAAGAAGTTTTAAAATTATTATGGGATGGCTACAGGATCTATGACTTGTTGCAAGGTGTAAAATTGGGCAATTTTTACATTTCCACACACTGAAGATGTTTGAGCGATCTTCAGATAATGTCACACACACGGCACCAGTTTAAGTCGACAGCAAAAGTTTCATTGACCTTTGACCTGCTATCTTGAATTAGAAGAAAAAAAAAGAAAAGAAATTCCCCCTTCAGTAGCGGCTACAAATTTAAATTAAGGATCGATCTATTGCAAAAGTGTGGTTTTTCTGTTGCTAGCACTTTTTTGTTTTTGACCAGATAATTGTGAATATTTGTTTCACAAATCCATGGATCAAGCTGAATAAAACAGCATTATATACGAGAATGTGGGCATTATTAACAAAAAACCTCAGTTGCCAAGGAAATCCAAAAACGTACTTTTGCCGATGCTTCTAAAAATGACATCGACCCTAAAATGGTTGCTATGGAGACAAAACCAACAGAAACGCTGCCATTTTGAAAACATTATTTTTAATGAATTTGACACGTGCAGCTCTGACCACGGTGGCAAGGGCAGATGGGGAGAGTGAGGGGGGTGTAACAGCCTCTCAGCCGTGGAGGGCAGGTCAAGGGGTGACGAGGGGGGGGCCATTCAACGCTGCACGCAGCTTCAACCATTATATCTATTATTGATCGGTTGGTTAAACCTTTCAGTCGACACTGAGAACGGTAAGGCAGAGTAAAGCTGATTGTGGCGTCTCTGATGTCTCATAATAAAACAGCTGACCGTTCAGTCTATATCCAAATTTTGAATAATATACTTTATTCTAAAGCAGATTAAATCGTTAGCAAGTCGCCACACTTGCATTTAACGTTTTACAATGAAAATAAAATGTTTTTTCATTTTTTAACTATACAAGTCTGCTGGTTTGTGTTTTTAAAGTATTGCAGCCCGGTTCTGAACTGCAGACCAACACCTGCAGCGAAACACACACGGAACAGACTCTGTGCACTCATGACAATAGTGTTCAAACCGAAAGTACAGAGGGCGTTTTAAAAAGGAGGAAACAAGGAATACTGCAAATGACAGGAGAGAGACAGCATCCATCAAAGGGCACACAGGTTGGTAAAATGTAGGAATGCTGCTGTCTGAGGGGGCATAAGGGGGGTGGAAAGGGGCAAACGAGAGAAGGGCAAGGCGGTTTCCGAGGACTCAAGGAGGCGAATCAGCGGAGGCTTTCTTCATCGTCCTGTATGGTCTTCTTGATGCGGAGCAGCATGGTGGTGAGCCACTGGTCCAAACGGGAAATGCTGTCAAATTCTTTCACCTGGAAATAAAAATTCACATCACAACGTACAGGGAAGAACATTTGAATCGTTTAAAAAACAGATATTGCAAGTCTATAAACACGGGGAAGTAAAAGCCAAACGGTTTCTGATCACTTCCTAACTCCCTTGCATAATTTAGCTTTTCGGCTCATTGCTCGGTTGGGTTAATGCAGCACCAAAACCGCCAGGAGAAATAACAGAAGTGGGTTTCTCACTTACCGAGTCAGTGTATGCGTCCACGTTCTGTTCTTCACAGGCGTCAAGAAGTTTCTGGAGTTAGTTAAAAAAAAAAAAAAACAGATGTTTTTAAACACATCTAAAGAAGATCAGCCGTCCAAAAACATAGCGTTTCAACCAGAACAGGATCAATTGTGACCAAAATCTTTATAATTTAATGTAGAGATTTTTTTTGGCCCCAATCCGAGTCTCTATCTGATAACCCATGCGTGATATTTAGCAACAGACACACAAACCTAAACATTTCACACAGCATTTACATACAGCATTTGCACAACCTGTGCATGTGGCATTCATGTGCTGTCAGAAAGGGTCTACAACTCGCAACGGCTCGAGTGTGGCGTAAGACCGCTTACAGATACTTCACAGTACCATTTTCTTAAAATCCCTTAGGGGAACTGCGAGCGCTCCCCTAAAGATGCAGCCGCTCTCCTCTGCGACCCAAAAACCCCAAAACCCGCAGCACGCAGACGGGTCGACCCCGGTACGGGGGCTATTGTCTTTCAGGTAGCTTGAACAATCCAGTGATAATATAAAGAAATAAAACTGTTTTATAAAGTAAGGCCAGTAATGTGCTATTTAGAACTGTATTCTTATCTCTCTTAAAGAATAATATGTTCTTTGTTCTCCTTTCTATTCTCATCAATAATTCATGACGCATGGGCGGAGTCATTCTTATCGATTTGAACAGAAAATATGAACAGTTTTATTTGCAACAGCTGCTGTTTTGTATCCCCCCCCCCCTTTCTTCTCCCTCCTCGCTGTCAGTCTTCAATTTACAGTTTTAATTCAGACCTTTTGTTTTCGGAGTTCATCTGAATTTAAAGTGGGGGGGCGGGGCTTTAAGCCAATTGGCTGGAAATGATTGACATCGGGTGACAGATGTTCTAGTGATGTCATTTCCTCTCCCTCCTCTGATGTCCAACAAAAGCGAGGAAGGGAAGAAATACAAAAAAAAAGAAAAATTGAAAATATAAAGACAGCAGCTGTTGTAAACAAATATTTTCATTCGAAGGTTTTACAGTTTTTTTTTTAATCTAAAATATCGCTGTTGTTAGGGTCGAGAATGCAGAAGACAGGGTTTCCCTGAAGGGAAAAGCCAAAAGGAAAAGAAGAATATTTCTATCAAGTTTTAAAAATGTTACTAACATTTTCTACATTCCTTTTTGCTTTTTAATTTACTGCAAGTCAATTCTGATTTGAGCCCATAGCCGCACTAAACTTGTCGTAAACGCCGTTTGTTGTTGCAGCTGGTCGTGTTTCACTTCCTAATGAGGTTTGTCGCATTAAACACTGTATCTTTACCTGCTTTCACAATACCTGGCTTGCAGGTAATGCTATTAGCTATTGTCTCATTATTCATTCACTTCCTGCTCAGCAGGTGCCATATCTGCTGCGCTGCAGTGATAAAATGTCGTCATCTGGTCTTGATTAAAGGTGTGTATTTGCCAGAGTCTCGTGATACGATTCATCCAACTTGAATCATTTTTTACTATTTTTTTAAAGAGTATTACTCAGAAAAAAAACTCTATGATGAATGATCACAACGTTAAGCACTGCAACTATATCTGATATAGAAGTTGCTTTTACCCAAACATTCGTTGTTCTTTTATTTTGGTAAATTAAGATACATTTGTGCTCAAATGAAACAGTCAAAATTGTCTGATTTACACAACATAATATGAAAGAAAAATATAGAATAAATGTGCCTTAACCAATAAGGTTCCAACAGAAACTGTGAGGCTGATTGAAGATTTAACTAGAGCTGGTTCTCGCGGTGTAGAGCTGCTCAAAGAGGCAGACGCTGAAGAACGCTCCAAAATAATCAAGTAAATATCGTGTTGACGAGTATTGCCAAATGAAATATCGGATGAATCACCGTATCAATTTCCCCCTACAACTCTAGTCATGATGTGCAGCCTTCTATTAGGGTTTTGATCTATGATAATACACATATTATTACGGGAATAAAACAAATATGGGATCCCTGATCGGGATGCAACACACGATTTTAATCAAGAGTCTGAAACTGTGTGATGATTTCTGATCATATGATTGGATTGGGGCATCCCTGGTTTAATCTATCAATCAGTATAACGATCAGAGTTTATCCGTTGCATCATCCGCTTTCATTCAAAGTTTGTTTATTCAAACCAGCATTTCTCTCCACTACATACTTTTTTGGCCTTTTCAAAAATCATAAGAGTCAACAACCAAAATGACCAAAAAGAAAAAAAAATACCTTCAGCAGCTTGCACTCTCGAGAGTCTGAAAAGGCTGGAAACATTTCTTCATATTTCTGCACGGCGAGCTGCAAAACCACAGGAAGAAGATCAGAAGAGCGGCTTCTGCTGACGTGGCCCCGCAGACGACCTCCATGAAGCTTACCTTTGCGTTCAGCGTGTCCACGCAGAAGTGGCAGAGCGCCGCCTTGAAGAAGTGATCCTTGGCACTGTACTTCAGCAGCGTGCTGTCCATGGCATATGTTCCCACCTGAAGCAGAAGCAGAGCAGCGGCTGACTACCGGCTACAGCCTGTGCAGCCATGGGGGGGCGGCGGCGGCTTTCCCGCTCAGCGTCTCACCTGCTCATAGATTTCAATGGCTTTCTGGTACTGCTCTAGCTGGGCAGCGTATGTTGCTACTTTCAGAAGGCACTTGTTGGCCGAACTGACAAGAACAATGGGAGATTCAAAACATGTATTTCAAGAAAAAGCAAAAAAATCATCCCAAAAGTAAAGCAAAAATGCAGCTTTACCTGGTGGATTCTTCGCCTTTATAATAATCTGCAGCCTGTTCATAATGAGCAATAGCCTGAGGGAGAAAGGAAGTAAAAGTGACTGAAAGATTACAAAGTTGCTTAACTTAATAGGAATAAACAGTAAAATGTTAAAACATCAGGTTTGAAAGCAGATCACTGCTCAGTAAGCAGTGATTGGTCTGAGTCAACATCTATGGCAACCGCTCTCCCCAATCAGAGGTGAGCTAGTTGGAAGCCCACACCCCTACCACTTGAAAGCAGGCTACGCTAAATCTATCAAACATTTTGAGCGTTGGACATGGGGGGGGCAGCAAGTACCACACGCTTTCATCGAAGCATCTGATTGGCCAGTTTACAATGTGATTAATCTGCACTACAGAGAGAGAAAAAAGGATTGAAAAATGTAGAAGAGCAGTTAATTACTAATAGAATATTTTGGCTTCTTGGAACCAGGAGGTACTTCCTGTTTTGAATGCCAGGGGGGAGGGACTACTTAGGCCAATTCCTGTAAACAGTCAATGATTGCAACACAAAAAATGCAGTTGGATAATGATCAAAGTCATAACACCATCTGATCAAGCAATAACCACGAAAACAAGTGTCAACATCCCCCATGGCTGCTCTAAGCACTGCCCTGCACTAGAAAAACAGTCCTGAGTTTGCATTGTTGGACGTCTCACACAAAAGAGCTCTTGGATAACCTAAGGTTTAGAACCGTAGCCTTCCACAAAGTTGCAAAAGACATTCAGCAGACAGAGTTCAGCTCCAAGTTGTGGTGTCCCTGTAAGAGTCCAGAACGCTCAACGAGGTAAGCAGGACGCCTGAAGAGTCCAAAGAAGACACGTCAACAAAAGACACAAAACAAAAAAAACAAGAAATTTGAACCTGGATGCAGGTTGCAAATCAAGGATTATGCGCACACACACAAATCCAAAGTTACACACAAACATGCAGACACAAGTTACAAATCAAGGATTGCTCACACATAAATGAGGTGAGACTATTTTGGCTCGCCGCTGCACTGAAACAGTCATGATTTCTCATCGTCTTTCCCCATCAGTTAGGGGGTGGGAGGGGTGAAAGGAGTGGGGGGGTAGGTACAGGGAGAGGGGCCCTATTTTTTAATTTTTGTGCTCGTTTATTTTAATCGTCATGCTTGTTTTTATATTTTGTTGTGTTTTAATGTAAAGCCGTTTGTGTTGTATTTTTATATGAAAAGTGCTTTATAAATATAGTTTTGATTTGATGATTAAAGCCGAAGGTTCACCTTATTTCTCTCATGTTATGCTCAATAAACGCATAGAGGTTTAAGGTGAACATTTTGCTTTTTCAAGAGTCATCTTTTAAATGCAGAAAATAGTCAAACCCAGATACTTTTCAGTTTTACAACTTTAAAAAAACAAACAAATAACATTCTTAGAGTGTGGATGACAGGACTGGGTTTAAACATTTCTACTTGTATCATTAAGCTGTGCAACACTTGTGATTACAGATTACAGGGTTCAAACACCGGCACGGAGGTAGAGTGTCCACCCTGAAACTGGGCAACTGCACGCCGCAGTTCAAATAGAGGGAAAATCAAAAGAACAATTGAAAAGAAGAAAAAGGTAAATAAAAATGTAAAAAAATTAATATCGCAACGAAAAAGTTGTTTAAATATTTATTTTCTCTTCAAATTTGATTTATATATTTAGAAAATTAAACATTTCCGTCTTTTAGAAGATAAAATGCAACGATTTGTATATGTTTGGCAAAATAAAAGTGCATGTGCAAATATATATATATATATATATATATATGACTTAATTAACCAAGAATGGATATTTCATCAACCATATCATAAATACATGCCGACAAGTCAGCTAATCTCTTCAGATCACTTTAAATCTCTAAATCTGTTCAATTCTTCACACTTTGTGTCGCTTTGGTCTGGAGTAAAACTGAGTGGTGCTTCTTCTGCGTTTCCATCAGTAGCAAGTGCTGACATCCCTATAGCGCCCTCTAGTGGTTGTTGCTATTCATTTCAAAAATATCACAATCACACCTCCAGCCAAACCACCCACAAAAAACCCCATGACTTATTCTCCAAAAAATACGTATTTTATACTTTAAAAATAAATTTTTGGTACTTTTTTGGTATTTTTTCTTGAAATATTTCTGTTGCCAGGAACAGTTTCTACAGATGTTTTTATTTTTATTTATTTATTTTACTGGCACTTGTTTGTCAAGACAGACTTATTTTGCAAACACTTTTTTTAAGAAATAAAACAAACATATTCTGTAATCTGACCTTATCGATGTCCAACAGCTCGGTCTCATAAATCTCAGCAATGGTGATGTGGTGCTTTGCTGCAATAGTGAAACGGCCCTAAAATGGTCAAAAGTCAAGTGTAAAAAAATAAATAAATAATTTTCTTTTCTTTTCCCATTTTAAGTGAGTTTGCAGCTTTTAAACTCACCATGTCGGTGTAAATCTCAATTGCTCGGTTTAAGCAGTTTATGGCCTCTGTGGAGAAAACAAACAAAAATAAAAGGTAAAATATAAACGGGTGGAAAGAAAAAACCAAAACTCGGGTTTAATGGTTTCATGTTAAAAAAAAAAGGAAACCAGAGCCGTCTCTTTAAGCTGTTTCTAAACCGCCAAGCTTGAAT
Source organism: Oryzias sinensis (assembly GCA_037389245.1). Classification (NCBI taxonomy): domain Eukaryota; kingdom Metazoa; phylum Chordata; class Actinopteri; order Beloniformes; family Adrianichthyidae; genus Oryzias; species Oryzias sinensis. The sequence continues at coordinate 4,135,917 of CM074488.1, forward strand.
GTCTTCTGTGAAATATAAAAGTTTCCTCAGTCCAGAGGGATAACATTTCTTATTGTGTTGCTTTTGCACGCAAATTAAGGGCCCGGCTAAATGTTTAACCACTCAGTTGATCTGAATACTGTCAAATCGCAGCAGACATGGTCAGGCAGAGCGTCTCCTGCTGCAAATCACCTTTTGAATTAGAATAGGGAGTCTACAGATTTACGAAAGAGAATTTAAGGATCTTTAATAACTTTTTAGAGAACACTCAAAATCCCAATTTAAGACTGTATATTAAAAGAAAATGAAACAAACAGCTGAAGTCTGTGGTTTCTTGTGGCATTTTTCTGATGAAGGAGGACATATATAAATGAAATTAAGATTAAAATTGCATTTGAATATTGCTCCACTTCATTCTGATGCATCCACTTGCAGACAAATAGAGCCACAGGAAGACAAGTACCAGCCGTTGTGGCATAGTTCACGCATTGGAATCAGTGGCTGCATCTGAAACCTGGACCTAGCGAGTGTCACGTCGCCCGTACTAGTTGGTTCACTTCTAAATCCGACAAAATTAAGTCAATATAGTCACCATTTTTTCGTTATACAGGGATCGCCATATTGGAGCCGTCAGTAAGCGGTGATTGGTCCGAGTCGGACTGAATCCGCATTTTTTAGGTAACTACCAATCGGGAGTCTGCTTGTTGGAGGGCCACACCCCTACCACTGGAAAGCAAGCTGCACAAAATCTGTCAAACATTTGAAATGTTGGACGTGGGGGCCAGCAGGCTCCTCCTACTTTCATTGAAGCATCTAAATAAGCAAGCATCAAATAAGTAATAGTTTATTACTTGGAATAACCTTAACTACACAGACAAATACCATACAAAGGGTTATCAGTTGCTAATTGCTATTTATTGTGCTTTTAATTAGGTCTGCACAATTAATCACAAATTTATCGTTATCGCGATTTCAAGCTGTGCAATATCCATAATCGCAAAAGTCAGCGAAAATCGCAATAAATGGTAAACCTTAAATGTGCTAAAACAATCTTATGGCAACTTTAACTATTGAATGAATTGATCAAAATCCCTTTATGCATTTGACCAATCAGATGGAGGCCTATTATGTTGGATGTTGCCCTTCTAATTAGATCAGGGTCATTTGGAGAATAATTGAAGGTATTTTTACTCTTATTGAAAGTAAACATTTGCAGGGAAATGGA
>CM074488.1:4137620-4169003 GCA_037389245.1 Oryzias sinensis
AAACCACCTCCTTTCCCTGAAATCCTGGATTTCTGATAGTTAGCATAGGGGGGGGGGGGGGGGGCTTCATTCAATCTAACATAGTCATCCTGTTGGAGCCAAGTTTCTGTCAAGGCTAGAAGACTGAGGTTGTTATCATTAATTAACTCATTGACTAAGAGGGACTTAGAAGAAATGGATCGAATGTTTAATAAACCACATTTAATGATATCATAATTCTGCTTGTGTACTGCTGTCTGTCACTTTATCCTCCCGAATATATTTTTCTCACCGTGGCCCTAAAACTGTCTTACAATGGTCACAGCAACCTTGAAAAAAAAAATCCAGTCTAAAGCTTAGATATCTGTGTTACAGTAGAGGACAAGTGGTCCAAGGGTCTCTGTGGCGCAATCGGTTAGCGCGTTCGGCTGTTAACCGAAAGGTTGGTGGTTCGAGCCCACCCAGGGACGCAATGCTTTTGTTTTTATATTTAAGGCTATTGTTTGCCTTAAACCACTTTTATCTTTGTTTATCTTTGTTCCAACGGCATCCGGTTTCAGTTGAAAGGGAATGGAAAACCAGGAGCTACTAACACAGGCAATGTGCACAAGAGTGTTTTTAACGTATTGACAGCTTTTTGACACCAATCTGACCACATTAATTGAACCACTGGACTGCTTAAAGCTATAAGAGAGGGTCAAACAACGAGCCCAGAGAAATTATAACAGAAACACCTGTAATAACATGCCATCCCAAGGAGGTCATGCCTTTAGCAGAGTAGTTCAGGATAGCAGAAATTTTTGCATTGATTGAAATAACCTGTCCTTGTCTTACCTGGTTAGCAATATTAGTTACCTTAGCTCTCAAAAGTTCATACTTGGTAGCAGACCTGGACTTTGGACCCGTGACCATGGAGACGGCAGTCTCTTTCACCTACAAACAGATACACTGATACAGGCTTTGCAGAATTCCAGGGGACCTTTAACGCTTTCAATGGCTCATGCGATTTATTGATTTATTGTGATTTGTTTTTTGTTTGTGTGGGATTTTTTCAATTTTTAAAATTTATTTATTATTATTTATTTATTTACTTTTATTTACTGTTTGCTGGATATCCAACGCAGATCCACTTCATTGCACTTGTTTGGAATGAATTCAGGATGTATAAGTTTTTTTAACTAGATTAACCTTAAACCTTCATATTACCATCAATCTTGCTTTTGGTGATAATTTTGACAATCCTTTACATTTTAATGCTAATATGTTATGTAACCATTATATTTGCAAAATGCCAGCTCATATAGCTAATTTGGCACCTACAGATGTTTTTTTAAGGTAACTTGGCTAATATTTTAGCAATATGCTGGGAAATTTGTTTAACTCAGGGATGTCAAACTTATGGCCCGCTGGCCGCATCCGGCCCGCCCGGTGGTTTTTACTCATGAAGAGTAAAAATCACAAGGATGTTTAAACGAAAAAGCACGTTTCTAGTAGGGCTGGGCGATATGGCCAAAAAATAAAATCTCCGATTTTATTTTTTTTAATTCGATTTCCGATTTTTTCCCGATTTTTTTTCCCCCCCCACGCTACTTAAGGAAAGCAATAAGTACAAAAGGCAGACAAGTTCAAGCAAATGTTACTTTTATTTAATCAAACCCAAGACAAATTTAACGCCCATTTCTGGGATGAATTATAATTAAAGCCGCAAGCGGCGTTGTATGGCCCGCAGACGCAACCCGCCTTCCACGCCCAACGCTACGCATCACCACCGCCCTCGCCGCCCTCTTCGCCCTCACCATCCACAAATGAAAAGCTAGTCAAGGCTGGATTTGATAATTATGCTAACTATGCTAATGTGGCTAAAAGTGCTAGCATAGCGATCAGCATTATCAACTGACTAAGAAAAACACATTACCTAAAATGCTAATTATGCTAACTATGCTAGCTATGCTAATGTGGCTAAAAGCGCTAGCATAGCGATCAGCATCATCAACTGACTCAGAAAAACACATTACCTAAAATGCTAATTATGCTAACTATGCTAGTTATGCTAACATAGCTAAAAGTGCTAGCATAGCGATCAGCATCATCAACTGACTCAGAAAAACACATTCCTCCATTGGTGAGAGTTATATGTCATAAGTTGATAAAAAACCCACTTTTTCCAAAATGGCGGCTTTTCTGTTGATTTTATCTCCATAGCAACCATTTTATGTTTTGGTCCCCTCGGGAGGACGAACAGATTGACGTCAGTTTCGGACAAATCGGTAAAAGTAAACTTTTTGTCGTCCTTAGCAACAGTGGTTTTATGCTAACCACGCCCACATTCCTTATATGTCCATATCCAGTGTTTTTCAATGTATTCAGTTTCAGGCATTATTGCATGCATTCAAATTTCACTGTAGTCCTTTGAAAAACATAGGAGTTATAACAGTGCGCCACTTTGCTAGCTTGCCACGCGCACGCCGTTTAAAATCTACAACTTCTAATTCCAACATTTTTTCCACAGTAGCTTGCCATTGATGCCCAAAAAGTTTCGAGACGATCGATGAAAATTACAACGACAAGTTTACGTTTGAATCCGGTGGTAAAGGTGTTTTTTATAGAAAATTCAAGATGGCCGCCTTTTCCCGAGGTCAAAGGTCGACGAAATTCCAGAGGTGATTGTAGACTTACGCTCCGGACATGCGCGTTAAATTTCGTGAAAATCGCTCGAAAAAAAGTTCATTTTTCCATATTGTGTAAAAACGCGAAAAACGCAAAATGGCAGATTTTGGCACAAAATGGCCGCCAAACCGTAGATCGTGTCGCCATCACGTAATGATTTCAAAACTTTGTTTGGATATACCCGACAAAGTTATCTGGGTTTCGTTAGCCGATTCTTAAAAATAAAATCTGAAAAAAAATTTTTTTGCCGAGTCAGCACTTTTTTTGCGATCGTTTTTTGTTTACCACGGCCACATTCCTTTATCGATTTTGTCGTATGTGACATCGTTTTGTTCAGTGTGGGCCAGGGTATCGCATATTTCAGTTTCAGGCTATTCCGATAAAATATGTGCGAGCTAGCTAAAATGGCGACGGTTGCGAATTCGCCACGCGCACACGTTTCAAATTCTACAACTTCTAATTCCAACATTTTGTCCACAGTAGCTTGCCATTGATGCCCGAGAAGTTTCAAAAAGATCGATAAAAATCCCTAGGACGAGTTTTCGATTGTATACGTTACTAAAGGTGCTTTTTTAAGAAAATTCAAGATGGCCGCCCCTTGCCAAGGTCAAAGGTCAACGAAACTTCTTTGGTAGTTGTAGAATCGTGTTTGTGGCATGTGTATGCAATTTCGTGAAAATCGCTTGAACAAAAGTGTCGTTTTCCCATATTGTGAAAAAACACGAAAATCGCCATTTCTCTGAGTTCGCCACAAAATGGCCGCCAAGCCGTAGGTCGTGTGGCCATCCCATAATGATTTTATAACTTCTTTGGGATATCTCCAACACGCGTGTTTTGGTTTCATAACTGTATTTCGAAATATTTTTTTTTGGCCCCATAAGCGATTTTCGGCCCATTCATTTTTTTGACGGGAACGCTCGACGTGATGTCATCGTCGTGGGGGGGGTGACGTTCTCTTTGCCGAAAATTCATTTTCAATTTATCCCAGATGTGTGCCAATTTTGGTGAGTTTTCGGGTATGTGGCGGGGGTCAAATTTGCGATCAACGGATCCGTAAGAAAGTAGAAACGTAATAATGAAACAAAGCAGAAACAATATAGAAGTTTTTGCAGTCAGGTGGCCTATGTATTTCAATGCGGCCTGTCTTTTACTATAGGCTGGGCATGTCTTTTTGGCTTTAAACCCGTCTTTTGAGGGCTTTTTTGGGCTTTTTTGTGTTTTTGTCGTCATTTTTGCGACTACAATTTTTACGTTTTTGCGTTGGTGTTGTGCGTGTGTGTGTGTATTTTTGTTGCGTTACACAATTGTTGTGTAGTTTTGTGCTTTGGGCGACTTTTGACCCCATTTTTTGGCGTTTTGACGCGTTTTTTTGACGTTTTGGACCTTTTTGAGTGTTCGACCCTCGTAGCAGTTACAATATGGTCCTTGCACTCTGTGAGTGCTGCGGGCCATAATAAATAAATGAACACACTCTTGGAATCAAAGTTAAGTATAAGATTTTTCTTCTTACTCCCTTTTTGGACTTGTTTAAATAATTGTGTCTTGTTTTATATAACTTTTGTCTTGTTTTTGTCTAATTTCGTTATTATAAACTTGTTTTCACTTATCCAAAACAAAAAGGTTACTTCCTTACTTAAATCCCAGCTGTGTTTAAGTCCCACTTTGTAGTCTAGACTAAAAGGAGACAAACATTCACCTTGAGGGTAGCACCATTTTCTAAAGGATAACAATACAGCTCATATCTGGGCTCTAAGGTTTTAATTAGATTAATAAACCCCATCTTCTCCACGGAGATGATGATTAAGAAGCAGGAGTCATGGTCAGACACCCCCCCCCCCGCGCGCGCGCCGAACACAAAATACTACGGCGGCCGCGTCGCAAATGAATCTACCGGTATAAGTAATAATTACAACGCAGTATTCTTTATTAACAAATAACAGTAACAACTTACTAACTAACTAATGAACTAACTATACAGGCGTTGTAGAATGAGTATGTGTCAGGGCGCGTGCGTGTTTAAGAGGACTGAGTGCGCGTGAGAGCCTTTGACTCCGATGGGCTTTAGGCAGCGTGTGTGTGGGGGGGGTGTCTCTTCCTCCACGTCTGTAGCAGCAAACCCAGACCAGTTCCAAACAGATGATTTTATTCCTTTCTTGGGAACAAACTTCCCACTGTCACCGGTAGCCATGCTGTCGCTAGCTGCTTCGTGCGTCGATTGTCGCGTGTCGCCGTGTGATACTAAAGCTACGGAAGCTCTGGGGAGCCAAAAATGTGCCACATAAAAACTCGGTTTAGTTATTTTTGAAATCGCCCGTAACAAAAAATTCGAATTAATTAATTTGATCGATTTATCGCCCAGGCCTAGTTTCTAATCCATTCCTGTGGCGAGTTATTATTTTTAAAAGAACTAACCGAAATGCGCTACTAGGGGTAGCAAATGAAAAGCATAACAGGTGATACAGCATTTCTCTGCAGGTGCCAAAAGAGAAACCTAACAGCTCAGCGTCTGGGGTGAGCAGTAGTTTGGTTCCCTGTGAGCCTCACCTGACCAAAATGTTGTCAAAAAGAAAAAAAAAGGTGGGGGGCTGAGCTTTCCAGGAAAATTGGACAGAGTTTTATTTTTTCACGGAGCTGAATGCAAAACCCGAGTGCTTGGTATGTCATCAACAGGTCGCAGTGCTGAAAGAATATAACATTCAGCACCACTATGAGACTCACCATAAAGAAATGTTTAACCGTTTTCAGTTAAGAAACGAGAAGATTTACCAACTATTAGCTGGACGGAAAAAACAACTGTTTGCATTTACTGCAAACGTGACGTCAGTGATGGAGCAGTGACAGCTACCTTATTGCAGACAAGTTGCTGCAAACATCCAATCCATTTTCGGACGGTGAACTTAGGAAAAAAGGCTGAAGGCTTTAGAAGTCTTGTGCCCCAAACAGCATTCGACCTTTTCCAACTCAAGTCTGTCAAGGATTACAACTGCAGAAACATCTCTGAGGAAACTTGGGCGCCAAATGAAGGAATCCAGTCATTTATTGCCTTTTTGCTCGCTATTGATGAAAGCACAGACAACACAGATGTGTACAATTGTGCATATTTTTTAGAGGTGTTGAACAAACCATCACAGCGGACACAGCAACAGCTGATTAGCTCTCTAGTTACCGCACTGGACAATGTTGGAGTGAACTCGTCACGTAACGTCAGTCTGGGAACTGATGGCGCCACATCAAAGGTCAGGAAGAGAGCAGGTGTTGCCACAAAATTCAGGCAGCAACTAGGGTTGGGCGAAGTCCCTTAATTTGGCCGTTGATGATGTTTGGTGTCAACCATCGGGATGGACGATGACATCGTGGGGGGGTATTTTTTACATTTTTCGTTCTTATATAACTGCTATTCGTTATTTTGCTTTTTCATTTTATTTCCCAACTAATGACTAATCCGTGATGATCCAGTATAAACTGAGGGAAGTGACTTTAACAAAAAAAAGTAACAAACAAAATAGAAAAGAAGTAGTCCGCTCCCGCACTTAACTAGCGAAGTTGACCGGCGGAGCGCGGACTTACAGCTTTGTGTTTGATGGGGGGGGGGGTACATGAGCAGTATATGTGGGAGATTTAAGACTGCGATCCGTCCCGCAGCTCTAGGGGTACAAGCAACCGAACTGAGAACCGGGTCTAAAAGTGTGTGTCTGACTGAGCACAGCTCGGATCGTCAGCAGACACACAGCGGTTTGAGCTTCAAAGCAGAAATGTCGCTCAGTCCTTTCTTAGAAAACATTCAAACAATCACGTGGGTTTGTGTTTCCAGTCATGTCCCGACTAAATAAAGGCTGATGTTATTCACAGGATGCAGCGCCACCCAAAGCTAATGTTGTTAGCCCATGTTAGCATACTGCTAATCCTGGCTACGTTCAGAAAAAGCACTGACCACACGGATTAAAATTCAAATGATGAGCGAACAGGTGTTTCATAATAACTGTAACATTATTAATAGCACGTTTAGAAGATCGTCTCGTATATTACCGAGCTGACATGTCAATGTATATAGCCGCTCGGCGCTGTTTAACATCGTTTTGTATTGAATTGTTACATTCAATAAAGTTTGAAAAAAAAAAAAGCCGCTCTGCGGAATTTATATCCTTCCGGTTTTCAAACTCTACTGGGCATGTGCGAATGATTTATTCCGACTGAAAGTGTGACCTTAGTGAACGTTTTTATATTCTGAAAACATTTTTCTGGGCCCATGTACACGGTTGGATTCTAATCCGACCATTGATCCCATCAAGATATTTTGCACATGTAACCGCGGCTTATGGTGTTGACTCGCAACGTGGCGGGGGCGTGGCATCAAGATGGTGGTCTCTCCATCGGGATGTCACTCACCCATCACGATGGACGATGATATCGTCCATCGGCACAACCCTAGCAGCAACCAAGAAAAGATTCTTGGACATTTCATTGTGTTGTGCACACTTGAATGGCAGTAAATGTGTTGCTGCACAGGATCTTAATCCTGATCGTGATGGTCGGGTGAAGTTTCAGGAGAGTACAGGAGGTTGATTCCAAATTCTTATGTTCACATATGTTTGCAAGGTTAATTTAGCTTATTTTTTAATGGTTTAGACATTTACATTTTAGGCAGGGTTTTTCATTTTTTTCTGTAGCCTCTCGAGTTTATTATTGAGATTACTTCAGTGTCATATGTAAAAGATGTATTCAGTCTGTATAAAATTGAATAGACCTTTTTTTTAAACTGAAATTAATTTTATTTAAGATCCATTGGCCTCTTTGAATGAATGTGTAATAATAGATGATTAGGCTACTATGTTGGTTGAGGCATGTTTTAATGTATTCAGTATCCATCCTTTTTCTAACATTTATGGACATTTTTGGTTACTTATGTAATTTTTTCCATAACTTATTGTTTTTATGCCACTTATGTTTTTTCCACACTTATAGCTCCAAAAACTTCTGAAAACTTTATGGAAAAATCTCCAGCGATTTATTCAAACTTTTTCCTTTCAATAAACTGCTAAAAACTATCCATTTAAGCAATTAAAAGCAACCACCTTCAGCAACAACACAAAGGTATTTTTGCAGGAAATACAACATTTCTAGTTTAATTTTATTTTAAAGGCAAGTTGAACATTTAAATTCATCCCACCAGTTTTCAGTTATTTGGAATACTTTGTTTTTATTTTGAGCTTTGGTGTGTCAGTTTTAACAGTGGTTTAGTTACCATGCCAGAACAGTAGGGGGCAGCAGGAAGACTTTAATGTTCTAGTAAGCAGGAAGTAAGGAAACAGGAAGTGTTAGCAGAGAAAAACGTTTGATTTGTATGTTTTTTGTTAATTTTAGTTTTATTTGTAATGTTTTTAATCAACATACGAAGACTCAAACGTTGATAGTTCTTGTCAAATTCTGACTTGTCTCTTTTAGCTCTGCGAGATTCGCCTAAAGGACAGTGAATGAATGAAACTCAGTGGTCATCAGTTAGCTTTTTGTTGTTCAGTCACAGCAGTGCATCATGGGTATCTTTTTTCTGTAGATCAATGTTAAAGATATTAGTTTATGGTTTGCAGATGTTTTTTTTGTGTAGCACAGTGTTGAATGTCAGTCCTGAAGTGTGTCGCTCAGGCAGTGTGAGGGGTGTGTGATTACCTTAAAGGTAAACAGTGTCTATGTGAAAGACTTGTGAGAACGTGATGTGAACAACTCATACTTACCTGGCAGGGGAGATACCATGATCATGAAGGTGGTTCACCCAGGGTGAGGCTCAGCCATTGCACTCCGGTTGTGCTGACCCCTGCGAATTCCCCAAATGTGGGAATCTCGACTGCATAATTTCTGGTAGTGGGGGACTGCGTTCGCGCTCTCCCCTGATATATTGTTCAAAGTAAAATTTCCTCATTAACTTTGATACGAGTTTGCACATAGGCATGCGACGTAAAACCTTAAAATCATAAGAATGACCTGATTTATGTCACTGGATTAGGCAGGGACCACTTCCAACAATATAAAGATAAAATGAAAAATGAAAAAGCAAAATTATAACATTTTTGTGACCTGAAGCCAAGATGACTGTTCATAGTGTCAAAACTTTCTCATTACTTGCCCAATCCAAGAAAGGGAGGTATCATTGCAAAGCTAGTCAAAAGAACCATAATAATTAAAAGTTGATATCAAATCAATTTTTATTCCCATATTATTGAATAATTAATTAGGAATTTAATCAAGCAATGAAGCTACACAGATTCTATGAGACAGAGTAAACACTGACATCTTTAACATGACATGACATATAATGTCAGCTTATAAACAATCTTTTTAAAGCAGACATCTTATTTAATAATAATTTTTCTTAAAATTTTAGGATAAATAAATATGTAGAGATTCCAGTCTTTAATTTTCTGGGTTTGAACTTTATGTGGCAGTAGTCCCAGGCATCACCAAAGCATTCTTCTTCCTTTTTGGAGCCATGGATTCCAAAACTGAATGCAGAGAAAACAGAATAATTAGACATCAAGTAACTTACCCTAGAAAACTGGCATTTTGAGAAGAGCAAATGTCACCCAGAAAATTTCCTAACTTGTACTACGTGAATTGAAAAAAATCCAAGAAGCAGGTTAAAGACAAAATTGTGGAGTATTTTATCACTAGATTTGCTTGCATGTATAATACCTACTGACATAGTGATGCTCATTCTAAAAAGGAGAGAATGTTGTAGCCTCCCGCTCATGTCTAATAGCGGATCTGGCAGAAAGTTCTGGTTAAGCCGTCATGTGCACATACTATTGTGTGTTATGACCTACTCAACATCCTTGCATAACATGCTATATAATCTCATGGACACTTTAATATTGTTTAAACTGGTTATTTTGTGAATCTGGTACTGCTGTTTAGTGGTCTAGGTACCTGCATCACCTGCACGCTGAAGAAAAGCTACTGAGAAGCTCTCCTATGGATAACTGTGTTATGGAACAGGATGGGTGGCTCAGGGGTCTCTGTGGCTCAATCGGTTAGCGCGTTCGCTGTTAACCGAAAAGGTTGGTGGTTCGAGGCCCACCCAGATCACTGCCATATACCTGCTTCACAGAACCAAAATTCAGAGGTGCACAAAAATTCACAAAAAAGATCGTACTTTGTTGGAACACTTATTTTTATTAAATGATTCATCATTTGTAAAAAATATCCAAGCTAATATTAACTGAGTCCCGCCCATTGACATTAGGGAACTGGACCATGACCTTAATTCCTTTCATCGCCCAAATAGGAAATATTCTGTGGTAAATTAAATAAAATCCCATAGATTTCTATCGCTCATCGCTATTGCTTAGACATGGTATTTATTTCAATTGCTTTATTATATATTTCTTCTGTAGTTCAAGCTAATAAAGATATAAACTGACCAATCAGATGCCTCAATAAAAGAATGTTATGGCGTTTCATCTCTGCCATAATGTTAAAGGGCGTAAAGACAACTGAGCGGCATATTCTGAGCTGAGTGAGCGAACCTTACAACCGCACAGGCGCAATTCTAACCGAGCGACTCCGCATTTTACAACTGCACGCCTGCAATCCTGAGTGGTGATCTTGCGGGGTCACTTCCCCTTTGCGCTCAACTGGATTTGCGCGCAGTGTTTAGGGGTGTGTTTGTCACTTGAGGGCAGTAACCTTGGTTGGTCTGATCACAAAAATTTGCTGGTCACCCAAGCAGGCAGCGGGCGGACTTTAATTTTCCAGAGCACGGCTAAAGCATGTTTCTGAGCTGCATGCGGCTCTCTGCCTTTTATTATATTTTCTATATGCAGTACTTTCACAACCATAAGGCGAACATGAAAGTCTTACATTTTCTTAAAATGTATGGGGCAGCCCTAATGTGTGACTTCGGTAAAGAGGACCTAGGAGAGAACAGCATGAGAATCCAGATGGAGAGAGGGAGGACGTGAAAGAAGAACCCCCCCCCCCCCAGTTTAAAGGTGCAGATAAGTGCATGCTGCAGAAAAACTTTGGAAACCCTGGAAATGCAAAGAGACTTAATTATGAAGCACAGTTTAAACTGCAAGTTATCAGCTACGCGGAGGAACATTGGAATCAAGCAGCTGCAGTTCGGTCCCTTGGCAGCAAGTTTCTGCAGAAAATTTATGCATTTCTGCATTCTTTAGAAATGCATTTTTAGTTCACTCTCTGTGTTGATACAAAAGGATTGAAATACTTGCTGACACATTTGAATGTTTAACAGAAGATTTATTGAGGGCGGAAGTCCAAACCTGTGAAGTTCTTCCTAACTTTACCATGGTTCGCAAGTGAGGACACTGGGTAAACCAACTCGTGACAAGACAAGAAGATGCAGCAGCAGCTGAAGCTCGCGAAACAAGGCGAGTTGCCTGTGTTGAAGATCGACTCTCGAGCACGTTAACCACCAGATGACAATGAAAAAACTGTCCATCCACCGCCTTTACTGGAGAGGCAACAGTAGCTTGAAGCCACGCCACACTTTTGCACTGTAGGACTCTAAGCTTTGCTGACGCCAGTTTCGTCTGCACTGATCTTTGGAGCCGCACGGCAACGAGACGGACTCTTGACGATGATGAAAGGGAAGCTAGCATGTTTGAAATTTAGCCCATGTTCATTTCAGATGCAGAAGATGAGGACTTTAATGGAATTTTGATGCTGGATTGATGACTGAAAAAATAAATAAATCACAATCAACTCTACGCGTAAACATCTGTGTGAAGGAAACAGAGACAAATATCATCACAACCTAATAAGTGCGAGTGTCTGTGCTATGAGCAAGCGAACTATTGATTCGGCTTTCTTCTGACTCCGCGCGGCACCGAAAGACCTACGAGTTTGAAACGCCATCGCAAAGACAGAGGCACTGTGTAGGCACTGATCAGCTGCAGATCTGTGGATTATTCCATACAGCTTTCTCATTAATGACACCACAATTATGCTCTTATACATTTTAACCCTTGAAACTGTCCTACTCCCCTGTCAGTCTGTGCTGCTTTCCCACGAGGCTTATCTGCTTCCCTCACAATTCTTTCCTACTCCCCCTGTGGATCTGTCCTACCCTGCTGTGTTTACGACCTAACATCAAAACTGTTCGTTTGTCTTTATAGACCAGGGGTGCTCATTACGTCGATTGCGATCGACCAGTCGATCGTCAAGGACATGAGGTTAGATTGCGGGACAGAGAAGATTAAAAAAAGTACTTCTTAAAAATCCAAAAGCCAATCAAAATCCTCACCGAGAAGTACGGGACTTGATTGACATGCAGAACGGCCAATCGAACATCCTCTGATGCGTACGTCGCTGCAGACGTGTGTTTCCTCCCGCTATCAGCTCTGCAGTTCTCGCCTGATAAATGCGAGCTCATTTAGGAAGCTGTTTTTTACGTGGCGCTCGCTTCGTACAAGGCCAGCAGCGCCTTTGAAAAGCCATGATGCTCTATTGCACGTTTACAGCAGAGCATGAAATATGATGGTTGCCGCGTCTGTCTTTGTATAAACGCTCATCTGTTAATACAAAAGTATCTTGTGTAATTTTACTGTGTAGTTTTTAATCATCAGTACATAAACAATAATGTTACTAATAAACATAACTAACAAACACCAATAGTACTTTTTATATATGGGTAGATCTTCAAGACATTGTCGATTCAAAAGTAGCTCACACGCCAAAAAAGTGTAAGCACCCCTGTCATAGACCTACATTAGGTAGGGTTATCTGATAACGTAGGACATTTAAAAAGCTATATCTATAATTTTGTGCTATGGGTAGGAAAATCTCACAAGGTAGGACAGATCATTAGAACAGTGGCATTGTGGCAGGAGAAATCTGCTGCTGTCTGTTGTTTATATTGCAATCTTGACTAATATAGGAATATCTTGAGTTCAGAGATGCTACCAGTGTTTTGTTTTTATATATAGGCCTCAATGAGCACATTTTTGACATGATGTGTGTGTTTGTTTTGAAGTACTTTGTATATGTTGTAACCCTTGTGCTATCCTAGGCACTTCAACATTGGGAGTTGAGTCATCTAGACCCACTAGACAGTGCGCTGAACTTTTTTTCTTCAATGATTTATGATCTTCACTGGTGTCCATGGATTACATGAAATCTTTCCACCTTTATCCACTTTTGTCATGGTAGGGAGAATACAAATTCAAGGGGTGGGTCATCTAAGATAGCACATGTTAATAAATGTATGTTTCAGCTTTTCTAAAAACCTTGCTTCCTCTATCTTGTTATCTTGTCCCCTTTACTGAACCTAAAAATGATCCAACTATGACTCTAAAACACTAACACCATCTGAACCGAGTTTTGTGTTCAAGCAAATTCCTAATAATAAACATTTGTGTTGTTGTGATGCACTGATTGGTATTTTCTGTTGATGACTTTATGCTGTCCTATCTAACAGCAGTCGATGATCATATCATCATTCATCGTGATGTATGACCGATCCCGATGGAGACCACCATCGATGCCACGCCTCGCTTAATGCTAAGTAGTCGACGCCACAAGTCAGCGGTTACATGTAAAAATATCTTGATGGATCAATGGTCGGATTAGAATCCAACCGTAGTAGATAGGCCCAGAAAACAGTTTTCAGAATATAAAACGTTCACTAAGGTCACAATTTCGGTCGAATAAATCATTCGCAGACATGCGTTAGGTAGGGTTTGAAAACCGGAAGTGGATACAACTTCAGCCGAGCGGCTTTTTTTCCGAACTTTATTAACAGTGCCGAGCGGCTATTGACATGTCAGCTCGGTAAAATACGAGACGATCTTTTAAACGTGCTTTTAATAATAACAATGTTACGTTATTATGAAACATCTGTTCGCTCATCATTTGAATTTGATCCGCGTGGTCGTGCTTTTTCTGAACGGCCAGGATTAGCAGTAATATGCTAACACAATAACAACATTAGCTTTGGGTAGCGCATCAAACATGTGGTAATAACATCAGCCTTTATTTAATCGGGACACGACTGGAAACACAAATCCACGTGATTGTTTGAATGTTTTCTAAAGACTGGAGCTTATTATTTTCTGCTTTGGGAGCTCAAACCGCTGTGTGTGTCTGTTGACGATCCGAAGCAGTTTCAGACACACTTTATAGACCCGGTCCTGAGTTCGGGTTAGCTTGTACTTCCCCTAGAGCTGCGGGACGGATCGCAGTATTAAATCTCCCACACATACCGCTCATGTAACAAAGCACCCCCCCTTCCCATCAAACACAAAGCTGTAAGTCCGCGCTCCGCCGGTCCACTTGGCTAGTTAAGTGCGGAGGACTATTTTTATTTTATTTGTTACTTTTACAAAGTCACTTCCCTCAGTTTATAGTGGATCATCATGATTAGTCATTAGTTGGGAAATAAAATAAAAAAGTAAATAACGAATAGCAAATCTAAAAATGTAAATAATACCCTCAAAAAGTACCCCCCCGACGATGACATCGTCCATCCCGATGGTTGACTGCATACATCGTCAACGGCCAATTTAAGGGACATTGCCCAACCCTAATCTAAATATGGTACAGTCTGCTATGAAGCAGGACAAGACTTTTATAAAAAATATAAAAAAGCTGTTTATGATGAATAAAAAGTGTCAATTTTATAGGCATTTTCAGCTTTTTTGTTGTTTTTTCTTTTTGATTTTGTGTCTATTCCCGATTGCTGTGTTTCAGTTTCCCTTTTGGAATCAAAGGAACAATAATCGGTAGCATAATAGATTTATGTCTGGGTTAAGGTGGAGGCTGTTATTTGTGGTCATGAGACCTGTTTACTGAGTCTACCACATGTAGGTGGAGGAGGCCGTTGGTTGACAGCTGAGCTGTGTCTCATGAAAAGAAATGTCTTTCAGTTGAGGTTAAAACTTTGGTGCGGTTTATAAAGTACTTTATATCAGTGGTACCCAACCTTTATTAGCCCACGTACCGGTTATTATCAGAAAATATTTTCACAGATTAGTCCGAACAAGGTCAAAGTTGGCATTTAATTATTTTTAAGCTCCTTGTTTCTGAAATATATATTTTTCAAGTTAAAATGCTATAACATTAAATTTAGTTTAAAAAGACAATTTGAAACTGTCTGCAGATATTTTACAGATGAAGATTAAATGAAACAGATGTGGATTTGTAGAAGTTGTTTTTTATTTGTAAAATTCAGTAAAGGAAATTAAAGGTAATTATGATTATTTATTTTTTCATCATCATCGTATGAGTAACAGAGTCAGTGGCCACATAAATGCAAAGTGTGCTTGGTACAAGGGTACAACTGTCCAAATAAATCAATAATTGGAGGAAGACTCCTGTTTTTGACTGTAAATAGCAGATTTCTCTATTAAAGGTCAAATACTCCATTTTCTCAACTGCTTTTTTTTTAAATAGCTTTTTTAGTTATGGCCTTTTTATTTAGTGGTACGAGCATTAGCAGCTTTAAGAAGGTAGCGGATGTATTTAAGACGCGTGACCAAGGCGAACGACTTGACATGCGTCAAGTGCTTCGACTGTAAATAAGGTCAATGGTCAAGAGTAAGTCGTAGAGGGATGTGGTGGACAGAGTTTGATAGTTTTCCAAAATAAAACTTCCTTCAGAATCAGAAATAAAAAAATAATAATTCTAAGTAGCATACTGGATGTATTCTTTTTTTTTGTCAGTGGCCAGTGCAAAATGACCCATGGGCCAGTACCAGTCTGAAGCTTGGAGGTCGGGGACCACTGCCATATAACCCTTGGCCTTCAGTGCAATGATTCTGTTGTTCTATTGTTTTTATTTATTCATTTATTTGTTTATTGATATACCTACTTACTTATTTATAAAATATTTTTTAGGGTCTTATTTATATTAGATGTCCCAACAGCAGTAGGCGTGTTGTAGGCTACAAAGTCTGCAGCATAGCTGCACATGCTTCTGTCGGTGCACCACTTCCAGCTTCCACACTACAGCACAACTATTTCCTGAATTCTCATGACGCTTTCTGCAGATTCTTCTGTTAACCAGATGATGCATTAAAGCATTTCTCTGAACTAAAGCTGCACTTCTTTTTACAGGTGCGTTTCTTTCTTACCGGCATTCTTACCATAATTAACACCTTCATTTGCACCTGTCTAAAAGTTATAGCTCATTTAAAAAAAAAAAAAAAGGTTGTTGCTTGTTAACAGGATGTGATGGGTGCCCCCCTATGAACAGGATATGAACAGGAAGCCGAAAAGGGAGCTCCAAGCTTGAGTGACTTTTCTTGCAGTGCTGCAACACACACACACACGTTGTTTCAGTGGGTGTAAAGATGAGACTGAAACCACTGCAGAAAAACCCCAATCGCAGTTGTACAGTGACAAGTCAAACATCTGCAAATACTGACTCTCCTAAAGGCTGCCGTACGTGTTCACTCGCGCAGAAATCTGGTACGCGTGAAGCTGTCGGTTTAGCTTGAGATCAACTGACTTTTCTTCTGCAAAATGCAAAACATGCGACTGTGCAAACGGCAGTATTCTGTGCATTGGTGATCTTTAGAACTGCTAGATGCAAACAAAACAGGAAACAAAGTTCAATTATGCAAAATAGCTGCGAAAATATGTCTGAGAGAGAGAAAAGGAAGGTGTGCGATTGAAGTAAGAGAGGATCTGCGAGAGTGACTGAGAGAACCAGGAAGACGTGTGAGACTGCAGCTGAGCCAAGCACCAGTCATACTCAACATAAGGGCTCTCGTTTTGCAGCTCCTGGAGCTCTTTCTTCATAACTCGCCTCTGCTGAGTGGTCGTCGGTCTTAGATGGAGTGTGTGAACGTGTGAGGGGTTGTTTGACATGCCCAACAACAACATGGATTTCCATCACAGGGCAGCTCTGGATATCTCCACCAAGAACCCTCAAGATGATTTTGAGATCCTTTTAAGAGTTGGAGGTGGAACCTATGGTGAAGTCTACAAGGTCAGAGTCCCCTGCTGCTTTTTATTGTCTTTGCAACACACACAAAAATGTAAATTAAATAATAATCTGAGAAACTATGGCTGGAGGGAAGGCTGTGTTTTAAGTAGAGACTCTAGACTGATACCATCTCCAGTCTGGCCTTTTTTTTTAATTTTTTTTTTTACTTCTGCAGGCTTTTATAGTTGCTCACATCACCACGAACAGAATGTCATTGAGTTTCTTTGAGAACTAAAGTGTTTTGAGTTTTATTCTAATTTGAAATGAAATAGGATGAGATTAGTTTTAGGTTCATTGTCATATTGCAGCTGCTTCTTTACTGCAGCTTACGCTGTCAGAGGAAGTGATTTGTAACATGAACTGAAAGTATTTATATCTCTTTTTTTTTGCCTTAAAATAGTTTTTTGCCTTTCCCGAAAAAGACACCAATCTACTATTAAATGTCAGATTTGTTGAAGGTAGTGAAACGGAATTTTTCTGTGGAAAAGTGAAGTTGTAGTTGAAGCAGGGAAAATTGTACTTCCAGAAAGAGTTACACTCCTGTAAGGCCTCGGGGGGTGTTTGTAGACCAATTGTTCTGATCTATAGAGGGGAAGGATTGTATTTGTTTAGGACCCATTTGCTCCACACCAAGCATTTGGCTTGTTAATAGATCCAGATTTCACACGTAAAATCCAAAACTGGCGTCTTCCAGTTGAAAGTTGCTTTATAAAAAATCAGATCCATTATCTTCAACTGTGAAAATGTCTTAATGTGGGTCCGTCTTACCAAGCATTCTGGAGTCCAAGAATTTTTTATCTATCAACCTCTAAACATTTTTGTTGGGTTATCCATATTTTGTCAAATGGTTTTGAATCTGCCTGCAGTGGATTGGCGATGTGTTCACGGTGTACCTCCCCTTTGTCAAGTACTGGGATAGGCTCCAGCACCTCAATGATCCCTAAAGGGATTAAGTGAGTTTAGAAAAAGGATGGATGGTTTTGACTCTGTTTATTTGTGAAGCTTGTAAAAAGTAAAAAGAAAAAAAAATGTTCTGAATCTTAAAGTAAATGTAAAAATGCATTAAAAAAAAAGATTGTCTAATTTTTTGCCTTGCAAGAAAAATAATCTTTTTCAATAGCGAATAATCTTAGTTTAAGAAAACAGTGACTAAAAAAAGTTTTTTCTTAAGATTTTTGTGCTTTATTAATAGAAAATCTGCCAATTGGGGAAAAATGTTTGACTTATTTTTTAGGGGCCTGTTTTTGCAGTGCAGTCAGCAGGTAAACAGGTTTTTCCTATTTATTATGAATGTTCAGAGGCTATAGCAGACTCATACAAGCGCTCACAGGCCAAAGTGCTCCATAATGCTTTACCAGTACAACTGAACACATTTTGGTATAGAAAAAGAAAGTCAAACCCAGACATGTCCAGAATATTGTTGGCTATGGATTTATTTGGACATTTCTTCTTCTAACATACATATTGTTTGTTGTAAAGCATCTGGAAAGAAACTGGTGATTTGATGACGTACATTAGTTTGTTTTTTGGAGTTTGGTTATGTCTTCCATTGCCTCTGGAAGATTGGCGCCAATGCTCGGCAGCGAAGCCGCCATCAGTGCGTGAATGTTTGAATGGGACTGAGACTGTACACTTCTTTGGACCTTCAAGGAAGGTAGAAAAGTACTATAAAAGTATGCCCCATTTACATAGTATACGCCATATGTGTGTAAGCATTATTTGAAAAGATTCAGTGGTAATTTTCTGATTAAGTGTGAATTCAGATTAGTAACATGTTAATTAATATTTAGGTATGTTGCTTCGCTGTCAGGTTTATCTGATTGAAACTGTAAGAATCTGTATGAGGGTTAACATTATATCTGAGGCTCAACAGCAGAAATCCACACAATACAATGAAATTTAAGATTTTTTTAACATTTAATTTTATAGAATAGGAAGTCCATGAGTAATAGTACAAACAGTCTTGTTTTCAATTAGTTTAAAGACCCAGTTCGGTCATCTTTTGATCTATTTTCAAAGCGTTGTCAGTGGTCTTTTAATTATGATTATGCAGTTTTTAGCCAAAATTATAAAAAACTCAGCCGTTTTCTAGGACATAGTTTCTGCAGAGCAACAGGAGTTAATTCGAAATTCCCCTCAGAGTTGTTGGCGGGACCATAGGCGGAGAGCAACCCTGCCCCCATTCTTGTAACCTATGAATGAGACCTTTCTATTTACCTAACATTAGCAGTACAACAAAAATTGCGAGCAATATTGGATCAGTCCAGTTGTACAGTTTTGAGCCAGATTGCAGTTTAGAGGAAAAAGAAGACGTACATAGAAGCTTGTGGCCTGCCCAGTGTTCTGTCTAGGTCACAAATACAATCTTTTTTCAAGCGACATAACTTAGCCTTCACCATGATTTTAATAAAGAAATACTTAGATATGGAGTATGTCCTCCATCATGGGTAAAATGCTACAAGAACACTAAAAACACAATTTTCATCAGGCTGGGTTTTTTAATTAACTCTACCCCTCTGTGTTTAAACCTGGTCTTCATTGGAGGAAAGGTTACTAGATTGAGAGTTTGTTCTGCGAAAGGTTTGAAGGTTGAATAGAACCGATATTGACACATTGACATTGGTAACAGAGAAGAGCCAATATAGTAAAGGCAACATCTCTCTGCTCCTGCTAAAAATGTGCAAATACCATTTGATAGTTCATCTTTGCAAATTTCTGGGATAACTTTTAAGTATATTTTTGTCCAGTTGAGGCTTAAACATTTCAATTTTTTTTTAACAAAAAGCTTGAATTTGTAACGAGTTAAAAATATGAAATAACATTTCAGGAGCTTTCAGATTGAAATGGTTTTTCATAGATACAGAGCAGTTTCCCAGTTGACCAATCCTGTCCACAGATGATTGGATCTTATTGTTTAGTTTTTACTGGAATGTAAAAAGTAGCCTTTGCTTCTTGTGCAGACACGCACACTGATCAATGCATATGCAGTTGCACCCCCACACACAGCACTGCATGCTGCTCGCCACGTGTTGTTTTTCTCTTAAATTTAGCAGAGGTTCCTGCTCTAAATGCCACACTTCTACATCAGCAGCAGTCCTTAGAGTGCAGCTCTTTCATTTAAACCTTGTTTTAGTGATTAGAGCAGCATATGTTTTCTACTGAAGGATGAGTAACAAACTCCACTCATAACTCAGCAGACCACTGATGATTTGCAGATACTGATACTTAAAATCCTCAGAGCGCGTAAAATTGAATCGTATTTTGAGAACAATGAAAGAATATTGTTCAATTGTATGTGCAAAAGCAGTTATTGATCTGTTTAACAACAACTGAAGCTGTACATGAAGCAGCTTTTTCATGTTCTCTACAGTTTCTAAAAAACACTCAAAACACTTCAGAAAACAACAAATTATTTGAATAAACAAATCCTGTGCATTAATATTCAAACGGTTGGCACTTCCATGAATTAGAAAAGACACTACACATGTTTCACTACCAAATCCGAGTCCATGATTGGTCAAACTTTGATCTGGTTTAGCTTTTAACGTACGTTCAGTAGCCGCACGTTTTGCTCGTGGAGCAAAACCGGTTGTGAGTGTAGAGTTATAAAAACTTCCCTAGGCGTGTGAATGTAAGTTTTGAGCATGGATGCCCGAAACACGTGTTTACACACCTTTATACGCCTTTACATAGACTTCATCTGAAGTGGCTGCTTGAATTGCTGAGGGCAGTGTTAACGTTATTTTGGGGATTTTAGGTATTGGCTGTTGTCATCTGTCAGTCCGTTGGTGGCAGCTCCAGAAAAGCATTTGAAACCCTGTTCAGGATCTATAAACACTCTGAGGATATTAATAAAGCGGTCACATCAGACCACATATATTTCCATCAACTAAAATGAGACCGAGAACAAGTCGATGGCACATGCAGATGTACTTACTAATGATGCTGTTTTTCTTATTTTGAGTCTATTTACTGAAGATGCAGACAATGATGTGGCCAATATTTAACCACATCCGTCCAAGCATTTAAGCAAACATGAATTTAATAATCAACTACTGGACATCTGAAATATATAGAATATTATTTTTTTTCTTTCAGTTTTAAACTGACCATAGATTAGAGCATTTAGAGAATTTCTTGGTGCTAAATTTGTTCTCGTCTTGAATTTTCTTCTGTGTTCAGTGTTGATAGTAATCTGTCTCCCTGCTCTGCTCCAAGTCTGATACATCTCACATGTCTTCCATCCGGTTCTCCGAGTCCCTAAACCCCATGATTAAGGGGGGGGGGGAATTCTGTATACTAAAATCCAAGAAGTTCGATAGAAATTTTCTCTAGAGTTGTGGAATGGAAGGTTGGCGCAGAGCAACTCTGGCCCCCTTACCATCACTGTTCTGTGTACGCTCTGTCCTGCTAGCTTACAGCCCCTCACACCCTCAACCTAACATTAGCAGTGCAAATAAACAAGCGAACAATATTGGAGCTATCCAGCCGGACTGTTATGCACCGGGTGCCAGTTCAGACGAGAATGGTGTTGTACATGGATCTAGTCATCTACAACTGTATGCATCAGAGTGGACAGGAGCAGGATGCTTGTGGCCCGCTGATTGTATTTTCTATGTCACAAATACAAACTTTTTCCAGCTGCATTTTTTTCATCTGCTCCTGAATAAAGAAATACTCAGAAATGCAATTGTAATCTTAATTTACTTAATATATGTGTCCCCCATCATGTGAAAAATGCCACAAGAACATGTTGAAAACGCAAAATTCATCGGAGTGGTTTTTTAGATAACAAAACATTCCTATTTATGTCAGTTTTTCTGCTTAATGATCTATATGATTTTAAAATTACCTTGTGCAATTTTAAGATGTTAAACGGCAGATTGGCATCCAAACAGCTGACATAGTTTGCATGCCAATTTGTTTTTCAACATTAAGTTGCCCTGATCTTCACGTCCATCACACGTCTATGGTTTAGTGGTTTCAGTTTCTCTAAAACCTACACATCATATTAGGAATCTGGGTGTTATCATGAACTCTGACGTAAGCTCTTACAGTTCCAATAAAATATAAGGATTTTCCCTTTAAACACAATAGCAGAATCAAACACATTCTGTCTAAACAAGACCTAGACTGACTTATTCAGGTGTATAACTCAAGCAAATGGTCTCTTCTCTGGACTCTGCAAATGTGCTGTAAGGCAGTTCAACCAGAACACAGTTGTTTGGGTCCTGAAAACCAGGAAGTACGACCATATCAGTCTTTGCCCTGACATCTTTGAACTTAACTTCCTGTTGCTTGGGCCAGACATCAAAGCTGATCTGCTTTTGCTCGAGTCTTTTTGTGGTTTAACACCAAAGTATGTTGCTGACACGTGGTCCCACATGAACCACCTTGGACCCTGAGAAACTCAGACCTTCTGCTGTGTCCCAAATCACTAAAATGTTCAAAAGCAGAAGCTTTAAAAATGCAGTTTGAAAAGATTTTATTTGTGACACACATCACATATGCTGGGGGGCTTGTCTGAGCTGGCATCTGGGTCAAAACTGGACGGCTGGATTGCTCCAATGTTGCTTGCCGTTTTTGTTGCACCGATAACCCTAGGTTGGGGGTGTGAGGGGCTGAAAGCTAACAGGGGGAGTGTGTAAACAGAGAACTCTCAGCAATAGGTAGGGGAAGTTGAGAGGGTCTTGCTCAGCACAAGCGGTGCCACCCACAACTCAGAGGTATATTTCTGAGCTACTGCCGCTCTTCAGAAACTACGTCCTAGAAAGCCACACAGGTTTTTAGATTTTTGGCTAAAAACTGCCTAATCATAATTAAAAGACCACAGCGAACACTTTGAAAATAGATCAAGTCTTTAAGACCTTACAGTTATTGCTATTAAGATGTTTTTCCTGCAAAACAAATCTAGTACCAGGATGGCACATTTATAACAAAAAAGAGCTGTAGGTCAGAAATCCTGCACACACGCTGCTTTTTATCCATTCTGCAAACCGCTTTGCTGTATCATTTGTTTAGTAAAACTTAAAAGAACAGAAATATTTTGACAAGTAAATGAAAAACATGTTGAAACTTTTGCTTGAGATTTTACGATTCTGCAGTGTCTAATATTTTTGTTAAATGTGTGCAGATTTTAAGTAATTTCATCTAATGAATGAACATGTCTTAACAATTTTTTAAACTCCATTTGAATTGCTCGTCATACAAGTGCATAATAGAATTTTAAATCATTGACTAATGCATTTCTTTTTAATGCTGCTTCTTGTAACTATTGTAAAAAACTGCTTCATAGGTATTTTTTTGTTGTGTGAAAACTTCTTTTAATTATTAAACAAAAAAAGGTTTGGAAATTGAAAAAATACGCTGGCATTGAAGGAAATCTGATAAATTACATCCTGAATCAAATAATATCTGGACTTTGGTTGTGATATTGCATTGAATGAACATATTTTAGCTGTGCACTGATGCTCATTCAGTCAGGTTTGGTACATTCCCTGTATATGTTTAGAATGATAAGAAGAAGTTGGGTGGTGTTAAATATTTTATTTTGAACGGAACCTTTCCCTCCATTGTTTAGTCTCCTATCTCGGAAAAGATGATGTTGTCGTTTTAGGGCATAATCTGATACATTTTGGGTTTACAGAGTAAATATAACCTAGCAGTAGAAGAGTTTTCACCCTTTTTTCTGGACACCATGGTCAGGTTTTAAGTTAAAACTTTAAGCAAACTACCTTTTACAACATATAAGTAGAACAATTTTTTCTCAAAAAAGGCGATGAAGTCCACAGATAAACAAGTCCGTGTCTTGGATGGAATTTCAAAGATGCACGCAGAGAGATTTTATTTTTGCAGTTCAAAAACCAGCCAGGGCAGATGACTAAGATTCTTTTTTGTCTGTTCTTATTTGTTCCAACTCCCACGTGATCTTTTGCAGAGGTCTTTGCGTTGACATTTCCAGAAAAGAACATTTTCTTACTAGCCTAACCAATTATGAAGACTTGACTTCCTAATTTCTTGTGGTGCATGAACAGAGCAGTAAGCAAAAACCTTGATGGGTTTGTGGCTGGTGGGGTTTTGATGTGAAACTATTCCTATTTTG
Source organism: Oryzias sinensis (assembly GCA_037389245.1). Classification (NCBI taxonomy): domain Eukaryota; kingdom Metazoa; phylum Chordata; class Actinopteri; order Beloniformes; family Adrianichthyidae; genus Oryzias; species Oryzias sinensis. Next base: position 4,161,308 of record CM074488.1, read on the forward strand.
CCCCTCCTTTAGCAAACCTTTAAAGACTTTTTGATTTTTCTATTGAAGATTATAAAGGAGTCTGCCCTTGAGCTTTATTAATTAGGTTTATTTCCTAGCACCTTTTATATCTACAACACAAATCACTTTAGTTCATGTGTCAAGATAAAGATAGGGTGGAGATTACAGTGATTTTTCACTATAACACAGGTAAACCTTTTGCAGTTTTACCTATTTTTATCAGTGCAATTTTGCATACTTTTTTTTTATATAGCATATGTGGTTCTGCATCCTGATTGGCTATAAACTGCTGTCAATCAATCTCCTCTCCTGTCTCCTGTTCAGAATCGCAAATTCTGTAACTGTATAATTCTGGCCCTTTTTATCTATGAAGGTTGGAACTTTGAGAGTTTAAACAAGAGAAACATGGGGAAAAAGTTCATGTCTGTCCGAGAAAAGTGTGAAGGGGAAATTCAAACTTATAAGGATGAATACATCACATTTTTCACCAATCATGGGTTACCTTGAGGAAACCGTGTACTTTAGTTAGTTTGTCCAAAGTATGTCCATCGAAAAAGACAAAGAGATTAGCACCTCAAAGTAGGGCTGGGCGATATGGCCTAAAAATTCTCATTAAACTCATTTAAATCGCACGGAATGAAAAAGGATTCACAAAGTGAGCAGATCAACAAGGTCCCGAGTTACTTGCGGCTGGAAAGACGAAAGGCAAAAAACAAAAAATCAAGATGAACATTGGACTTAATCAAGACTGGAATATTCTAACACTCGTGCTTCACTGACTCCGTTTTTGTTTTTTTTAATTGGATTTCCGACCCCCCCCCACACACACACACACACACACACACACTTATGGAAAGCAATGAGTACAAACGGCGAACAACTAGAAGCAAATTTAGCTTTTATTTAATAAAACGCAAGACAAATGAGACAAATGTAACCCCCCCCCCCCATTTCTGGTATGAATTAATAAATGAACACACTCTTGGAATCAAAGTTCCAGCTGTGTTATAAGTCACACTTTGTAGTATAGACTAAAGGTAGACAAACGTTCACCTTGACAGTAGCACCATTTTCTAAAGGATTACTAATACAGTTCATATCTGGGGTCTAAAGTTTTACTTAAATTAACAAACCCTGTCTTCTCCACGGTATATGGGTACCATGTTTTTGGTTACATGCAAAGCGACCGCTTCAGTGATTGTTCTCCACCGTGCCCCTTTCCTATGGATTAGGTACCGAGCCCCGGTATTGAACGAGCCCCGGGGCAACATTCTTCAAGACCGCAGTAACCGTAAGATCTGATCTCAACGGTTCTGCTATCGGTACTGGACAAGTCGCATTATTTTTAGTTTTATTAACTAGAGCTCTTCCTCCACGTCTGTGACAGCAAACCCACACCAGTTCCAAACAACAGATGATTTTATTCCTTTCTTGGGAACAAACTTCCCACTCTCACCTATAGCCATGTTGTCGCTTGCTGTTTCGTGTGTGCCATGATGTTGTTGTTTGTCGCTTGCCATACCGCCGTGTGAAACTAACGCTACGGAAGCTCTGGGGAGCCAAAACACACTCCGATCATCTTTTGTTTTTAGAGGTCGACCTCTAATCAGAAGATCACATGGTTGGTTCCTGCCCTGCCTGCCCATGTGTCAGTGTCTTTGGGCAGGACACAGAACCCCACATTGCTCCTGGTGGTTATAGCAGTGGAGCTGCCATTGGTGTGTGAATGTTTGTATGCTGGTAAATGGGACTGTGACTGTAATTTACTTTGGGCCTTCTAAGAAGGTAATAAAGGGTTTATATAAGTATTCATCGTTTTTAACTAAGAGTTCCCTGTGGTCTTTTAATTATGATTACGGTAGGCAGTTTTTAGCCACAAAAAAAAACCTGCTGTTGTCTAAGACATAGTTTCTGCAGAGCGGCCGTAGTTCATTAGAAATTCACTTCTAAGTTGTAGGCATGACTACAGCCCCTCACACCCCCAACCTAACATTACAAGTGCAACAAAAATTGGCAAGCAATATTGGATCTATCCATCATACAGTTTTGATTCCAGCTCAAATGAGGAGAAAAAAGACGTACATGGATCTATTTACCTACAAGTCAGAATGAAGCGGAGCAGGGAGCTTGTAGCCTGCCCAGTGTATTATCTACATAGCGAGTACAATCTTTATAAAGCTGAATTTTTTTGTCTGCTCCTTTTTCACAACAATTTAAAAAAAGAAATACTCAGAAATTACATTTTCATCTTAAATTCTTGTATACATGTCCTCCATCAAGAGAAAATGCTACAAGAACATGTTAAAAACACCAATAAACACCATTTTATTTGGAGTTCGTTGTAATTTTTTTACCATTACAGTGACATAGAATTGTTTAACATTGTTTAACAATGTTTAACATTTAACATTGTTTCTTTAAAGAACCACTCCAATGAAAATGGCATTTTGGGTGTTTTTGACATGTTCTTATAGCATAATTCTTTTGATGGAAGACATATAAAATAATTTAGAATTTCTTTATTCTAATTGTGATGGGTCAGCAGCAGACAAAAACCGACGGTTTGAGAAAGATTGTGTTTGTGACGCAGCAACTGACTTTTACCACAAAAGTGTCTCTTCTCTGCTCTAATTCCAAATCCTCCACTTGAAGACAAATAGATCGATCCATTATAACATCTTCATTTTCCTCGTCTGAGCTGCCATCTGGCTTTAAACTTGTAGGGCTGCATTCAATAATTTCTCGCCGTTTTTCTGCCACGTCAATGTTAGCTTGAGGTTCCAAGGAGCTATAGGTTAACGGGAAAGAGTGTAAACAAAGGCATGTTGGAATATCAACATGGGGCTACTTCCACGCCAACAGTCCCGCCCACAACCAAAAGGCAAATTTCTGATAATGTTCTGCTGTGCTATGAAAAATAAACACAGGTTTTTAAATTTTTATTAAATTTAATGACTGCATAATGTCAATTAAAAGACCACCGGGAACACTTCTACAATAGACAAAATGTAGTTGGTGGGACTTTAATGACTTTGTCAGGTCAGACTGCATTTGCGCTACAAAGCAACCAATAATAAATGGCTCATTTTCAAGTGGAATTTTACTGTTTTGTTCATCAAATAAGTCACAAGGTTTAGAAAAAGTCAGCTTTTTAAAATTTCTTTTATTGACTATATTTTTTTTCACAGCTCCACCTGCGGTACTTCAGCATTTGTTTATCAAACTAGTTTTGACCACATTACTCCACCAGTACCTCACGGTGTGAAAAGTCTAGCAGCTTTGCCCTCACACAATCCTGTTGTGTTCGTTTACTATAAAAACAAGAATTTTCTAAGCAGAGATCTAATCTGGATGTTTGACATTTGAAGAAGTTCAATTCTATGTGTGCAGTCTTGTCTAATCAGAGGCTCATGACCAACGGAGCTTTTCTCTTTCCTCTTCTCATATGGGCCTTTTTCAAGTTAGGTTTTGTTTTGTTGGGCCGCCATTCTTCCCGTGACTCTCTCAGTGTGACTGCCTTTGATTTTTCCGGAAGAAAAAAAACAGTGCCCCCTACTGGTCGTTCCTGTTATGCATTTTTTATCAATTCGGTGTCTCGGAAAATAATATACTTTTAATATATATATTAGCGTTTAAAAGTGAAAGTCATATTCTCAGATAATAATTTTTATTTTCCTTTAAAGTATTTTTAAGCCCTGCTACACCCACTGATGTTGTGGTTCAGTGGGCGTGCCTCCGCAGTGACTACTCCTCACCTGCTCCTCATCATCTCGTCACCTGCAGCTCATTACAGACATTATTTATTCAGAGATGGAGCCGTCGGCAAACGCCAGATTATTGTGCCTCATAAGTGAATATCTGCCAGCCCGTGTATTTGCCTCCCTGTCTGTCAGCAAACTCCGCCAGTCTGCTCTTCTGCCTGTCTGCCTTCCTGCCAGTCTGCTCACCTGCCTGCCTGCCTGCCTGTTCTCCTCCCCTCCATTCATCCCCTCTGCCAAATAATATTAAAACTTAGTTCGCCACTCCATTTTTGTGTCCGCGCTTGGATTCTGCAAAGCTCCTCCGGTTTTCACAACAACTGAAGGAAATACGTTTAGAAGGGAAGGCTGATAGGAAAATTCTAATGACCGAGCATTCCACTGGTATTTAAATGCAGCACTTACGGACGAATTTGTGAGACGTGAAAACAGTCTCACGGTCTCTCTCCGTGCGTAACTTTGGCTTCGTGTGTGCGTAACAAGGGATTCGTGCGTGTTTTTTAAAGATGTGTGTGCGTAAGTAGTTTCAAGCTGTTGTAATCTTAATTTGTGCATACGTAAATTGCATTTTGTATTTTTTTCATATTATATTTTTTTAACTTATACACAAAACGTATTATGTGAATAACAAATCACGCACAAATCCAAATGTATGCACAAATCCTAATTTACGCACGCACAAAGCAAGAAAATGCATACACAAATCCTAATTTACACACAAATCAAGAATTACGCACGCACAAATCCGACTGAGTCTAATTTCTCTCCATAGACTGGTCTAATGAAAAAAAAAGTATAATTAAAGATTTGTCTGCGACCATCAAAAGAGCCATATATTGCTCACGAGCATAGGTTCCCGACCCCTGCCCTATACCATACAAAATCAACTTTTTGAGCTTTAAAGTGCATTATAATGTTTATTTCTCATGAAAAACAACCCAAAAGTGGTATTTTGATCTGTTCACGCGTCTCTGAGAATTCCTCTAAAACCCTGCGCTCCCTCCAAATCCATGAAAACAAACAGGTTCTTCCATTTGTACGTATATGAGGAGGAACATCTCTTTCCTGAGAGTCTGCACTCCCAGGCTAACACACACACCCACTTTCTTGGCTAATAGCCTTCCTTTTTCTATGCACAATATGCACATCCATCTTTGCAAAAGTTTGGATGTTTGTTTTCGTGGACGAAACACAGACATTCTTCTGAGGCAGACTCTAGCTAGGTTGACGTCATGAAATGGGCGGCACCCACAAGGAGGGCAAGGCGGTGCCTCAGAGATCATGTTGTCCTGCTTTCAAGTAGGAAAATGAGCTGCGAAAATAATTCATATTTCATAAATAATTTGTTCAATAGTGTACCAAATGTAATATATATTATCATAAATATGGATAGAGGTTATTCTGAAAGGCTTTATAAAAACACGATATAGGCAAACTATGCAAAAAAACGTTACTTATACTCTAAAAAATACAGTAGTAAAAACACTTAAAGCCAAATATGTGTGTATATATATATATATATATATATATATATCCATTACATTTTAAATTTATGTTGAAATTGTGTGCAAATGGTGTGTGGTCATTTGATTGACAGGTGAGAATGGGGCACATTTGTCTTTTATTTGCCTAATTTTTTTAAAAGGCTGAGATGTCATTTGTAGGGGTGTAAGAAAAAATCGATTCGGCAATATATCGCAATACGTCATTTGGCAATACTTGTATCCATTCAGAATGCTGCCAGATCGATTTTTATTTTATTATTTCTGAGCGTCCTTCAGCGTCTGACGCTTGTTGTCCACTTACCCCTCCGACCGCTAGTTGGCAGCAGAGCACACGGAGCCTCTTTAAGCAGCCCTACTCTGCTCAAGACAACAGAAGACTGCCGCCAGAGGCAGCTTGTTCTGTTGTAATGACGCATGAAATACTTCGTTTTTACTTGAAATGGACACCAAACAGAAACTCTTAGCCATGTTGCTGCCCGTAAGATATGAAAACGTGGATTGCTGTGCTTTTTAGCAGTTCAGATAAATAAGATAGACAATGAAGCACAACAGCAGCTAATAGGCTAATGCGCTTAGCATCTGCTAACATGCTAGCAAAGCGGGCTAAAGTTCTGCAGAACCTCAAAGCAATGGATTTTAGTTAGGGACCTGATGGATCAGAGGGATGTGTACAATGCTCTGAAAAAGGCTGACATTGTTGTGATCAGCGTTACCAGTTTACTTCCGTGTGTGATAAGGGTGGCTGCAAAGGTGCAACAGAGCAGATATGAAAAGCACCTTTTTTTGTCACATTAAATTAAAGCAACTTTCCTTCGTTCTGTCATGCTGCCTCATCATCGCACTTTGTTTCTGGAAAGAATCAGTGTGTGTCCCCCACCCTTTATTTTTAAAGCACCATTCAGGCCCCTGAACTGTTCAAAAGCACTAGAGAAGATACATTAATGCTGAAAATAAACAGCATTTTATTTCCCCAATAGAAACTTATTGGTTAAGGCTCATTCATTCTTTGTTTTTTCTTACACTGAAAAATATATATATATATTTTAAATCAGACAATGTTGACATTTCCCTTTCTATATTTTAACTTACCAAAATAAAAGCACTATGAATTTGCTTTGGTAAACGCAACTTATATATGAGATACAATTGCAGTGCTTAACATTGTGATCATTAAATAAACTCAATTTGACCATTTTATTACAGTGGAAAACATTAAAATTCAGGTTGGGTTTTTTCAAAGTCATATTTAAAAAAACAGAAAGAAAATACGTTTCGGTAAAATATCGGAATACGTTACGTATCGCAGGGCGCGTATCGGAATACATATCGTATCGCCAGACTCTTGCCAATACACACCCCTAGTCATTTGCGATCTTCTTTAGCCTTTGCCAGAGATGATTGGAGAGCCAAACCTGTGTCTTAAAATCAGCTGTCCATCTCTTACACTGAAGGCTAAGCCACTGATTTATTTGATTCAGTGTATTTCTTTTTGTGGTGTTTTTTTCATTTATGTCCTTCCACAACATTTTCTTGACATTAGAGTTCTTGGTATCTGGGCTTTGATTACCTCAGATTTGATGGAGTTTCTTGCAACCCTGTCAAGACATTCCTCCTGTTACCGTAAAAGCCTGTTTCTCCTTATCTGATGTGGGTTGTGCTACTAAGGTGTTCTACATCGTGGTGCAACCCTACTTTCAGGCATGTCGTCCCGAAGAAGCTTTGTGCTGCACCTGGTGTTGTGTGAGATCAACCTCAGATGCAAAGTGAAGACTGCAGATTGAGGAGGCAAAGAACTGAAGAAACCTGTCTTCAGAGCTGCATTAAACGGTGTCAGACTTCTGCTTAAACTGTGGTTTTGTGCAAATGTAAATGTGTGCTTTGCTGTCAATATGCCTGCATTATGGTTGGTTTTTAGCTTTATTCAGCAAATACATAAATTATGATACAACTGAAGAACCAAAGGCTACAGTTTGTCTGGTATATGGTGAAAAGGGGTATTTGAAAAGAACTGTACATAAAACTGTAATAAATATTAAACAAAGGGATGATAATCTACTGTTTTTGCTCGGTAAAGTTTAAAATACTGTGGCTAGTTTTGGTGTGAGTTTGTGCACCAGTTTTAAAAAGTTATTTGGAGAAGAGCTCACACTAGCTCAGCTATTGGTTTCTGTTATTTTGATGGTTTTTTGCGCCCATCTTCTCATCTTTTGTCTGTTTTGTGCATTTTATTTTCTATTTCTGGTCTTCCTGTTTCCTGTTCAAAGGTTAGGAGTAATTCATGTTCGATTTCCGTTGAATGAGTGCGTCTTGGTGTTAACGTCACAGTTCAGAGCAAATGTAAAAATGTCAGGTTAATAATTGAGAAATATTTTATTTGAAAAAACTTAAAATTTAAAAAAAGAACAAGATTAGTGAGCTGGATTACTGAAGCAT